>OX336888.1:7624874-7904874 GCA_946959425.1 Argyrosomus regius
ATTAATGAAGCTGTATCTCAGCAGTATGTCAGTCACACAGTCTGATCGTATCGACTACTGAACAACTTTGGCTGTGTTTGTTTTAGTCCGTCATTGTTAGCTTGGCGAGCATGAGATGCTGTTTTTGTTACGTGTACTGATGTGAGGTTGAGAGCTGTCTGTCCACAGGGACTGGGTGGGAACAATGAGCTGGCCTCTTCTCTGTAGCCTTCCTGTAACATGAGCAACACACACACACACACACACACACACACACACACAGAGTTAAGCCTCTCATCCTCAGTGTAGCTGTATTCCTGGAATACGCTGTAAGAACAGAAGTGTATCAGTGTGTTCTTTCATCTGACACCTGCTGAATAAACACATGAACAAATCCTGGATATTATAGAGCTCTTTTTGAGTCTGCAGGTCATTTAAGGACCTGGAGGATGACCGTTCAGTCTGATTGGTTACTTGGTACTTGAAGGTTATTGTGCAAGGTTGAGACCATATTTGTCAAACATCTCCAACTCATATAACTGATGTATGAAGAGTTCTCACGTCCCTCTAGTGGAATAGTATTGAAAAAGGACGTCTGTTAGACCAGATTTTGGTGAATTTGAAATGTATGTGTAACTCTGTGCAGATTTATGTAAACATGAATGCAATGTTGCAACTAAAATACTGTTATTGTGCATCTTATATGTATGGGTACCCTCTGTATTGATTGCTGTGTGTGTATGTTTCACAGGAGATGATGCAGATCTTTGCAGCGAGCTTCTTCAGGAGTCTCTGGACGCCCTGCGTGCCCTGCCAGAGGCGACACTGTTCGATGAAGGAACTGTGTCATCAGTGTGGCTGGAAGTGGTTGAGCGGGCCACCAAGTTCCTCAGGTTCGTTATTCACTGATGAGTCGCTAATTCTGTGTATATTGGAAGATTTTTGTGATTCTCATGTCTCGTCTTCTTTGTGATCAGTGACGTACACGGAACTGCCAGCACCAAAGGCAACATTCCTCTTCAGGACCAGCATCTGGCCCTGGCCATCCTGCTGGAGCTGGCTGTACAGAGGGGCACTCTCAGGTAACCAGATATCCTTAATACCTGCTGATATATGCTGATATCCTCCTACAGTTGAAATGCACCTCTACCCCCCTCCCCTGCTCACGTTGTCTTTTTATCACTGTGTCTTTGCAGTCAGCTGCTGTCTGCCATTCTGCTGCTGCTGCGTCTGTGGGAAAGTGGCAACAGAGAGATGGACAACGAGCGCTCCACCCAGGGAACCAGCGCCCCTCTGTTGCCCCTCCTGCAGCGCTTTCAGAACATCCACAGCAGCAAGGAGGAGCCCATTCCTGAAGAAGAAGCTGAGGTGAATATTTCCTCTCTCAGTTGTTCTTTTTTATGTCACGTAAAGACAGAACAATGAGAGAAACCTCTCAGACGAGATGTCATCAAATGAAGGTCTAGTGCCTCGTTTGTTGCTTAGGAACGCCTGTCTTAAAATAGCCTCTGCTGTCCTATTCCTGCTTGAGATTCAAGCTAATGAGCACTTTGTGCTTAATTGCTGTGGTTTCCAGATCCTCACAGCCCCCCTGAGCCCAAATGAGAGTTTCCTGCGCTACCTGACCTTGCCTCAGGATAATGACCTGGCCATTGACCTCCGGCAAACAGCTGTGGTGATCATGGCTCACCTGGACCGCTTGGCTTCTCCCTGCAGCCCTCCACACTGCAACTCCCCCACGTCACACAAGGTGACAACTCTTGATAATTTGTTATCTTGTTTTTACTCCTTTCTTCAAACCTTCACCATGTGACTGACTTTGTCTCCTCCTCTGTCTCGCTTTGCTCCAGGGAACCTTGCAGGAGGTTATCGCCTGGGGCCTCTTGGGCTGGAAGCTTTATGCCAATGTTAACGGGCCCATTCAGTGTAAATCCCTGTCGAGTATTGGAGTCTCACAAATCGTCTGTTCAGAAAAGGGCTTTCTCATCCTGTCCAGCAGTGGTGCTGTTTACACCCAAAACTACAAGAGCACAACCCTGGTTAGTTCACGAAACACCAGCTTGAGTGGTTCCGTGTCTGCTGCAGATTGAGTCACTGAGTTGTTTTGTTGCAGGCTCCTATGCTTATCCATGGTCTGAGCTCCAGGAAGATCATGAAGCTAGCAGCTCATCCTGATGGGCAGCACTACTTGGCCCTGTCATCCAATGGAGAGGTGTTTTCATGGGGCTGCGGCGATGGAGGTCGCCTTGGACATGGAGACACCACGTAAGTAAATGGAGAAAACCCATCTGATTTTTAATTTCCATAACTTCTGTCCAGTTTTGCATTTCCACCTTCACTTAAGGGTATGTAGGGTACAGAATGTGGTGGTGGGTCTATTTTTGCTGAATGCAACTGCTGTGAAACAATCAGGAAATAACTTTTTTATTTCACTGATTACCCGGCTTTATCGATTCCTCTCATTCACATTCATGGTGAGCCAGACTCAGATTTAGAAGCTGGGTACATTAAATAAACAAAGCCAGAACACAACAGGTAGAGTATCAGAGTTTAGTCCGTGCATCCACTTGAATAGTCTCAGTTTCAGGATCCGTCTCAACTTTTCCGCCCCAGGTCGCTGTTTTTTGGTGCACACCCCTGCAGCCCAAACATGAAAAAAACCTCAAAAACCACGCTTGCAAAATAATTTATTACTTTTCTCAATGATTAGAAAGACTCCTAAAATGTCCTTCATATCTATCAGAAGAACATCATCTCTACATCTTCATTCTTTCTTTATTACAGGTATCTAGAAGAGCCTACAATGATCGCAGCCTTCAATGGGAAACAGACAGGAAAGCATGTGGTACACATTGCTTGTGGGAGCACATACAGCGCTGCGATTACTGCTGATGGCGAGCTTTATACATGGGGCAGAGGGAACTACGGTCGGCTGGGCCACGGTAAGCTCCATTTGCTTTGAACTGCTGGACAGCTTGAGTAATAAAACCTTTTGTGTGTTTTATCACTGAAAAAGAGTTGTCAACTTCTGACTGCGTTTCTAGGCTCCAGTGAGGATCAGACCACACCAATGCTGGTGACGGCACTGAAGGGACTAAAGGTGGTGGATGTTGCATGTGGAAGTGGCGATGCACAAACGCTTTCCGTGACGGAGAATGGTAAGAAGACAACAACAGTCTTTTGGTTTGACTTCTCACTGTTGAATCCACTACAAGTATCTTTTATATTGTGTGCCTCTACAGGTCAGGTGTGGTCCTGGGGGGACGGTGACTATGGTAAACTGGGCCGAGGAGGCAGCGATGGCTGCAAGACACCCAAACTTGTTGAAAAACTGCAGGATCTGGACATAGTGAAGGTGTGCTGCGGCAGCCAGTTTTCAGTGGCCCTCACAAAAGACGGCCAAGTGTACACCTGGGGAAAGGGAGACAACCAGCGCCTTGGTCATGGCACCGATGAGCACGTTCGCTACCCAAAGTTGCTCGACAGTCTACAGGGTTAGTTGACTATTATCTTATACGTCTATATCATCTTCAGGAGCTTTTAGAATACAAAGTTTGATCTTTGTTATGTTTGCGATCAGGAAAGAAAGTTGTGGATGTTGCTGTGGGATCGACACACTGCCTAGCCCTCACTGACGATGGAGAGGTGCACAGCTGGGGCAGCAACGATAAGCTCCAACACTTCGATACTCTCTTTTCTAACAAGAAGCAGCCTAAAGCACTCCCAGGACTCAACTCCAAACACATAGTGGGAATCTCCTGTGGCCCAGGACAGGTAACACATAACTGTGATTTTATTAATGATTGATAATTATAACAACCCAACACTCAGCGTTTGTTTGTTTTCAGAGTTTCGCCTGGTCTTCGTGCTCGGAGTGGTCTGTTGGGCAGCGTGTGCCCTTCGTGGTGGACGTTTGCCCCATGACCTTCGAGCAGCTGGACCTGCTCCTGCGACAGGTCGGCGAGGGGATGGACGGCAGCTCAGACTGGCCTCCTCCACAGGAAAAGGAGTGCATGGTAGTCTCTACACTCAACCTGCTCAGGCTCCAGGTAGGCGACAACCTAATTTACCCCTGACGTCCGTGCCTAGTAGACTAATTGGACTTGTGATCATCATAGCTCTAACTCTTTCCTCTTCAGCTCCACGCAGCCATCAGCAACCAGGTGGATCCAGAGGAGCTGGGACTGGGGCTTGGCAGCGTCCTGCTCAATAACCTCAAACAAACGGTGGTAGTACTTGCTAGCAATGCCGGGGTGCTCAATACTGTGCAAGCAGCTGCCCAGGCAGTTCTCCAGAGCGGCTGGTCAGTGCTGCTTCCCACTGCTGAGGAAAGGGCGAGGGCGTTATCCTCACTCCTGCCTAATGCTGGTGAGTGCAAATCTGCTAACACTGATTAAACATAATAATGGACATTTAATAGTCCATTAACGATACTATGAAGTCAAAAAAAGGTCGGGACTGGAGACACTGAGGTTTTAATTATTATTTTTTTCCCAGCATCCGGGAATGAAATGAGCGTGAGCCCAGGACGTCGCTTCATGATCGACCTGTTAGTCAGCAGCTTAATGGCTGATGGAGGGTTAGAATCTGCACTGAACGCAGCCATTACTGCTGAGATACAGGTCAGTGTGTTAAACGCATGAGTCATCACTTGTCTCTCTTTTATTACATAATGGATTCAGCTTGAATTTAGTTTTTATTACATTTCTGATGCTATATGTAATTTTTAGACCGACTTAGTGCGCTATTTGAATCCTTCAACTAACACAGAATATTAGATATTAGACGTTAAAGTTCTCCATCCACATCCTTAAATAACTCCCTCTCTTGATACAGGAATAACACTTTGTAATTTCATTTCATGACAGGATATTGAAGCCAAGAAGGAGGCTCAGAAGGAGAAGGAGATTGATGAGCAGGAGGCCAATGCTTCCACCATGCACCGCTGTCGCACCATGCTGGACAAAGACCTCATCAACACAGGCATCTACGAGTCCGCGGGGAAGCAAAGCCTGCCTCTGGTGCAGCTTGTCCAGCAGCTGTTGAGGTAACTCTTTTGCCTGAAACGTGCTACACATATATACCACTACACAGAATAACTACCTGCTGTTTGCTAGTAGATTTACTCATTTTATTTCTGCAGGAACATCGCCTCCCAGACCATCGCAAGGCTGAAGGATGTCGCTCGGCGTATCTCCAACTATTTAGAGGCGGAGCATGTCAGCAAGGAACGCTCAGCGTCTCTGGACCTGCTGCTGCGCTTCCAGAGGCTGCTGGTTAGCAAGCTCTACCTGGGTGTCAACGACACAGAGAATGTCAACGGATACAGTAAGTTTTGTATTTGACTCAAATGTTTCCAGTAGTCCAGACAAGAGTAATAAGTAGTTTGACAACGAGCTGTTCTTCTTTCAGATCCAGAGCTTCTGGGTGTTGGTTCCCTGTTAAAGAAGTACATCGCCCTGCTGTGTACTCACATTGGAGACATCCTCCCAGTGGCGACGAGTATCGCTTCTACCGGTCGCCGCCACTTTGCTGAAGTCTCGCGTGTTATTGAAGGAGATCTAACCGGTAATCCTGCTCTCACTGTGCTGAGTGTTTATGTCCTGCGTGAACGATGTGCTTCCTTTTAAGAACTTGTGGGACGGTTATGGATGTCTTGCTGTTTCTTCTTCGATAGGAGTGCTGCTGCCCGAGTTGGTGGTGTCCATCGTCCTCCTCCTCACCATCGATGCAGGTCTAATGCAGGAGACCGGTTCTATCCCGCTCCTAGCTGGACTCCTGGAGCACCTCGATCGTTTTAACCACCTGGCCCCAGGACATGAGAGGGACGATAATGAAGATCTGGCCTGGCCTGGCATCATGGGTATAACAGCGGTTGTGTCTTAGAGCGTCGCTGATGTGAATCCTAATCCTGAAGGTGAACTGCGTTGTGGTGTAGAATGTAACTAGCTCTTTTTCTGCTGTGGCAGGATCTTTCTTCACAGGACAAAGCTCCAAGAACAACGAGGAAGTTTCCCTCATCCGCAAGGCTGACCTGGAGAACCACAACAAAGATGGCGGCTTCTGGACAGTCATTGACGGAAAGGTTTATGACATCAAAGACTTTCAGGCTCAGTCCCAGTCCCTAACAGGAAATAGTATCCTGGGTAAGGTTAAAAAAAGAGTTCTTCATTTGCTTCTGAAGGTCGTCGACGAGATTACTGACTGATGCTGAATCTCATTGCGTTATTTTCTCCGTTTACAGCCCAGTTTGCAGGAGAGGACCCGGTGGTTGCCTTGGAAGCTGCACTGCAGTTTGAAGACACTAGGGAGTCAATGCAGGCCTTCTGTGTTGGCCAGTATATGGAGGTACCTTCTATCTTAATACACATTTTTTAGCCTGAAGTCATTCTTCATAACTGGTTCTAGTCTTTGATTTTTTGATGTTCTCTTATCTACAGCCTAACCAGGAAACAGTAACCACTCCAGACCTCAGCAGTCTCTCCTCCCCGCTTATCGACACAGAGAGGAACCTCGGGCTGCTGCTCGGCCTCCACGCCTCCTACCTGGCAAAGAGCACTCCCCTGTCCCCCATGGAGATTGAATGTGCCAGTGGGTTCAATGATTTTTTAAAAGCAACTTGGTTTTGAAAAAGATGTGTTGAAAAGATTAACAATTTGTCTTTGTCTCTTTGCACAGAATGGCTCCAGTCCTCTATATTCTCCGGGGGCCTGCAGACCAGTCAGATCCACTACAACTACAATGAAGAGAAGGATGAAGACCACTGCAGCTCCCTGGGTACAACCACTCCAGACAAGGCCAAACTCTACTCCCGAAGAATAACACTCAGCGACCACGCACAGCCTTTCCTGCAGGCCATAGCTGACAACAACACTCAGGACCACACTGTGAAGGTACAGGCACGACAAAAATGACTCCAGAAACACAGCAGCCGTGAAGCTGAAGGACACGGCCATTCTTTCATGTTTTTTTTATTTTTGCTGTCACATTTCAGGACTTCCTATGCCAAATAGAGCGTTGCTGTAAGCAGTACCATCTTATTACACCCATCACTTTCCCCCCGGAACACCCTGTGGAGGAAGTCGGCCGCCTGCTGCTCTGCTGCCTGCTCAAACATCAAGACCTCGGTAACCTAGCAACTGGTCTCAGACAGGCTGTTTGACGAGGAATTAGGAGCTAATTTTGGCTCACTTTGCTGTTGAAATGGGCTTTTTGTTAACGTTTATGCAAAGATCCAGTGAAATCTTTTCTTTCTGCACCTCCACAATCTCCCAACATTTTTATAACACTTCACATCCGAAATGATTTGCACTTTAACATAGTGTAAAATCTCTTCCTGTCACAGGTCACATTGCTCTTTCACTTGTCAGTCAATGTGCCTTGGGTGTGGACCAAGGGAAACAGAGGTCCCTCCCTAAATCTGTGATTGACGTGTGCCGCATGGTCTACCAGGCGAAGTGTTCTTTAATTAAGGTATGATTTAATAATAGAACAAAACAAAAGAACTTTATTCCTCGGTGGAGAATGTTGTGTCACGTTTTTGCTTTGTCCCACTTATTTTAGACGCATCAGGAACAAGGTCGCTCTTACAAAGAGGTGTGCGCGCCTGTCATCGAGCGTCTGCGCTTCCTGTTTAACGAGCTGCGTCCGGCTGTAAGCAACGACCTGTCTATAGTATCCAAACTGAAGCTGCTGAGCTCTCAGCCGCGCTGGAGGAGAATCACCCAAAAACTAATCAGGGACCGCAGGAAAAAAAGAGGTGGGTCGTTCAAAACGTACCACATAGCGACGGGTTTCTTTTCTGAACTTGCAACCTGGTGCTCAATTTAAATGTGTTCTGTTTTTAGTGCCTAAGAAGTCAGAGTCTGCTGACATAGAAGAGCCAAAGCTGGAGAACGAAGGGACCAATGAAGAAGAGCTTAATGTGCACATCAGCCCCACACCTGCAGACAGGAAATCTCCCGCTAGCAGGACAACCAAGGTAGTTTGACGGGGGTTAATTATTGGAATATTTCATAAGAGAAGATCGACTTTATTGATCCCACACTGGAGAAATTCACTTGTTACAGTAGCTCACAATATACAAGGTGGATAAAAAAAAGTACTCATAAATAGGGGCGCCCTGGTGGGTAAACGAAAGGCTGAGTCCTTTGCTCTCCTGTCCGCTCTCACAAGTTGAAAGTTGTTGAAAGTTACAGCTTAGCGCCGTTAGCTATCTTATTAGTGAGAGATCTTACAATCCCCATGATAACAGACGGTACACATGGTTTGTACCGTCTTCTCTGCTCCCGGCGTTTAGATCCAGCTGCGCTTCCCCGTCTGCTTCTCCTCACTTTGACATGGATCTCTGGTCATTCCACAGAGAGTATGCTAGCGCTGCCTAGCACAAACAGCTGCTCTTGAGTGTGACCCAGTGTATTCATGAAGTAGTCCGTATAACAGAAAAAAGACAAATCAGTAATCTCCATAGTTGTAAGTCCATATTCGCAGACAAAACTGATGGAGATTGGTGAAAAAACATGAAAAAAGTACTAAAACACAGAAGTGTTCAGAGCTGCTGTAACTGGCTCCCGCCCACACTGCACCATGGCAACAGATGTCACTAACTGTAAAAGATGATTTCCCTACAGGCTTCTTGTGATCCATTTTTAAAACTGTCTCCTTCTCAGTGGTCTGTTGGCCAGTTTTGACAATCTGAATGTACATTAGGCCTCAAGGAAAACAAGAAGACTATTAGCCTCTAATAGGCGAAGCTTAGCCCAAATATATATTTTGTTAACACTTAATGCTGATGCAAGTCTAGACAAAATGCAGACAACACAGTGCTTTGACAGAGCTTGACATTCCTGTGTTGTTTTCTAACTTTGCAGCAGGACAAGTGGCATCCGCTTCTGAGCACTGTGGCCAATGTCCAGAAGTACCGGTGGCTGAAACACAGCGTCCAGGGTGTCTTTTCTCAATCAAGTCTGATGGCCACCATCGTGGAGTTTGCACTGAAAGAGGAGCCCCTGGATGTGGAGAAGATGAGGAAGTGTCTTCTCAAACAGGTGATTGGAAACAACAGATCGATGACTACAGTCTTCATTGTGATTTAATAGAAAATAAAAGGGACAACAAGATGTGTATGATTTATTTAGTATCTCATTATATGTTACCTGTTTCATCGTAGCTGGAGAGAGCTGAGGTGAGACTCGAGGGCATCGACACCATGCTGAAGTTGGCCTCCAAATGCTTCCTGCTGCCGTCTGTGCAGTACGCGATGCTCTGTGGCTGGCAAAGGGTCATACCAGAAGGGACCAACATTGGGTAAGTCAACAGTTCTGAATCTTCTAGTGTGGACTGATAACAACTGTATTGACGGCTGTTGTATCCACAGTGTTGTTGTCAGGTATTAAGCCTCCTAATATTTCAACTCACCTTTTCAGAGAGCCCCTGTCTGACTGCCTGAAGGACGTGGATCTGATCCCTCCCTTCAACCGCATGCTTTTGGAGGTGACCTTCGGCAAGTTGTATTCCTGGGCCATCCATAACGTTCGCAACATCCTGCTCGAGGCCAGCGCCCGCTTCAAAGAACTCGGTGAGTGGTGTGGTCATATGGCAGCTTCATCTCAGAAAACCAAACTAGTATAAACTAGTATACTATCATATTTAGATCTATTATATACACACAAACTAACTTATTGCCCACCTGTCCTTGTAACCAGGTGTGCAGCCTGTACCCTTGCAGACAATCACCAATGAGAACCCGGCAGGACCAAGTCTTGGCACCATTCCGCAAGCTCGCTTCCTTCTGTCCATGGTACACATGCTGTCCCTGAAACATGGGTCCAACAGCCTCAGCCTCTTGCTAAATTCTGGCATATTGGCCCTCACGCAGAGTATACTCCGACTCATAGGTGAGTACTGTCTGGCACACTACCCAGAATCGAAGCAGCAAGGCTTTCATACGGATGGAGGTGTTTGATGTCTCTTCTGTTGTTGCGTTTCCAGGGCCCAGCACAGACAGCAGTGAGGAGGACCTGAGTTTATGTGCACTCGGAGGCTCAGCCACAGTACTGGAGGAGTCCAGAAAGGAGGCTGCCCCAGCCCCCCTACCCGCCTCCGGCCCTGAGCTGGCTGCCATGATGAAGATAGGCACCAGAGTTATGAGGGGAGTCGACTGGAAGTGGGGAGATCAGGTATCTGAATCCATTTTACAGTCACTTTAGTAGTTAATGGATGTAATTACTGACTAAAGCAGGGAGGACAAAGCCTGGTGCTCAGTATTTGACCCTGTGCATTCTCTGTCCAGGACGGTCCAGCACCAGGTCTCGGTCGGGTCATTGGGGAGCTGGGTGAGGATGGCTGGATCCGGGTCCAGTGGGATACAAGCAGCACCAACTCCTACAGGATGGGCAAAGAAGGCAAATATGACCTTAAACTGGCAGAGCCTCCACCAGCTGCCCAGCCCCCCACCGAGGACTCGGACACAGAGGACGACACAGGTTAGTTCACCTTACTGTCTCAATACAAATCAACACAGCTCACACACACAAAGCAACGCGTGAGGTTCAAATAATGACAATCTCCTCTCTTTGTTTCAGAAGGCGAGCTGATGGAGAAGAGCAGCCACCCGACAGCTATGATGCTAACCAGCACAGTCAACCTGCTGAAGACGCTGTCTCTATCAGCTGGGATCTATGCAGAGGTGTTGCAAACAGACGCTACACGGACCCTCTGTGGGCTACTGAGGATGCTTGTGGAAAGTGGAGCTAATGACAAATCAGGTAGCTTTAAAGTATTTTATCGTTTTGCAAGACAAGTCGTGAAGTTTTATCTTATTCTAAATGAACCATCTTCGTTGTCAGGCTGTCACTCCCACAGGCTCGTCTCTCGGGAGCAGCACAGGAGCTGGTGTACACTGGGCTTCATACGCAGCATCGCTCTCATGCCCCAGATGTGCAGCACGCTCAGCACCTCTGCGTGGATTAGCCTGCTCATCCGAATTGTTGAGGGACACCAGTCCTTCAATGCCATTACTCTGCAGAGACAGGTGGGATAATAACACGATTGTCACTGATGAGCTGTTGATGATGCAGTTTTCTGAATGAAGGGAAATATGTTTGATGAGGAAGCGGAGGTTTATTTATGCACTTGTCTTGTGCTCCCTGTGTGTTTCCAGATCCTTGCACTACGTCTCCTGCAGGCAGTCTTACCCTCATGGGACAAGACAGAGCGTTCTCAGGATATGAAGTTCCTGGTGGAGAAGTTGTTCAACTTCTTGGGAAGCCTGCTAAGCACCTGCTCCTCAGACCTGCCTCTCCTCAGAGGTATGTCAATGAATCACACACAGGCTCTTAGTTTAAATAGTTTGTTATTTATGTGTTTTTTAAATCGCTTCTTCCTCCACACAGAGGGTTCCCTGCGACGGAGGAAGTCCCGCCCTCAGGCGTCTCTCACAGCCACTCACAGCAGCACGCTGGCTGAGGAGATTGTTTCCGTCCTGCGCACTCTGCACTCTCTTGGCCAGTGGAACAGCATGATAAATGATTACATCAACACTCAGCTGAGCTCCATCGGAGATGTTATGGCAGGCTGCCAGTCTGAAGCAGTAAGAATGATTGCAGTATTTTGCAATATCATATAATGATTGTGTGTGCTGAAATGTTAACTCCCACTAGTGCTTTGATTGAATACATCACTTCTAACAAAACGGTGATTGTAAATGTCCGCGGTCTATTTCAGTGTTTCCTGGAGGAGTATTTTCCTGATTCGGACGGTCCTAGAGTGGGCAGTCTGATGGCAGTGCTGGCAGTCATTGGAGGAATTGATGGCCGCCTCAGGTTGGGAGGCCAAGTTATTCACGAGGAGTACGGAGAGGGAACAGTCACTCGCATCACCCCGAAAGGACGCATCACCGTCCAATTTCACGAGATGAGGACCTGCAGGGTTTGCTTGCTCAGCCATCTCAAACCGGTATGGACGTTTTTAGACGCTCATACAATTAGCACATTCGCTCCACTTTTACTATAAATACTTACATTATTATTGGTGTCATGTTCCTCAGCTGCCTGCAGTAACCTTCAGTGTGCAGAACCTGCCCTTCACTGAGCCCATGTTGGCTGTCTGGGCCCAGCTGGTGAGCCTGGCTGGGAGCAAACTGGAGAAACAACGCATGAAGAAGTCCCTTAGTCGAGGCCTTACAGGTACAAACTGTTAAGACACAGAACACACATGTTGTGGACTTGATGGTCTCACATATAACTCATAAACGTATATAATAAAAAATCACTGTATTCAGACTCTCTGATAAACAAAGACTTTGTTCTTATGATAAATGATACCTCGTCTCATGTCTTCTTTACAAATAACGACCACGACAAAAGGTTTGAAGCTGTAGCGATGCTTTGTTTAAGGTTCACAGCCTGAGGTCACGTCCAGTAGATTTAATCAAACCTGTTTGTGTTTCCAGCTGACCAGGTGGACATCCATTTGCTGCGCTGCCAGCAGCTGAGGCTGTATATTTTAAAGGCAGCACGGGCCCTGCTCTCACATCAGGACAAACTCAGGCAGATCCTCTCCCAGCCGGCAGTTGTGGACATAGGACCCAACCCCAGTGGTAAGACCTCAGCCAGTGTAGGGCTGTGATTCTGTGTCTGGAGCTGTTCAGTCCACTTCAGCGTTGTAGAGTTTGAAACGATATACTCTGTCTTCTATATGGAGGTTATATATTTAACTCTTTTTTTTGTGTGTGTGTCTCTGGACCTCACATGTTGTTTATTTTAATGAGACTGAGAAATTATTATTTGGTCTAATGAAGTGCATGACCCTCCAAACTGTGTGCTGCTTTGGGGCAATGTCATGGCTCTCAGTGGGTGGACATTTGGTCATGATGAGCTGCACAATTAGTGCAAATTATTTTGATACAGCACAGCAGCTACTGTGTGGGAGGACAAACTTAGCGGCATCTGATTAACCAGTCTGCTTACCTTGCACACTTTGGATGTTTTTAATGAGATTACATGTGGGTGGAAGGAAAAAATTCTCTTCTGAGGGATCTTTGCTTTGCGCATTTTAAAGACACTTCTCCGTTTTTTTTGTTGTGTTTTTGTTTGCAGAGGATCCAGTGGCATCATCTCCTGATGTGGGAGACTTGTCTCCTGAGGGGCCTCTGCCTCCATTGATCCTCCTGCAGCAGCTGCTGTCCGCTGCCACTCAGCCGTCCCCCATCAAAGCCATCTTCGACAGGCAAGAGATGGAGGTGAGTCAGTAGACCTTTCTTTAGTAACCCAGTGTTCAGTAACTAATGCTGCATACATTAGAGATGATGTATTCAGTTTGACCTCAGCGTTCTCTGTGTGTGTCTGTATGTGCAGGCTGCAGCTCTGGCAGTGTGTCAGTACCTTGCTGTAGAATCCGCCCACCCGTCGTCTCCGCTGTTTGAAGAGAGCAGCTCCAGCGAGGCCACCACGCCTGTCACCGTACAACATGTCCGACCTCCCAAACAGAAGAAACAGAAGACCTCCCCTGTCCCTCCTTTACCCATAGTCCTCCAGCTTATGGAGATGGGCTTCCCGCGGAAAAACATCGAGTTCGCCTTGAAGTCGCTGTCTGGAACTACTGGCAGTGCTTCTGGTGTCCCAGGTATAGTTTGATATGACACAAACCTGCTTTGTGAATACATTAGAATGCTTGCTTGTATCACCATAAAACTCTAGAGCTGTCACTGCAGCAGTGTGTCTGCTATATCTGTGATACTTCTGGGGGAGTAATTGAACGTATGCATCAGGTGTCGAGGCTCTGGTGGGTTGGCTGCTGGACCATCCAGACGTTCAAGTCACCGAGCTGTCAGACGCCGACACAGTGTCAGATGAATATTCTGATGAGGAGGTGCTGGAGGAGCTGGAGGAGGCTGAGCCGACATTCCCTGTGGTACAGAACTTTCTTTTTTTGTTTCTCCCACAAACCCACTCAATAACGGATTAAGTGGCCTGCCAGTCAGCCTGCCAAGTTCTTCTTAACGTGATTATTAATAGCTTTATGTGTGTTTGATCTTCAGCCTTCAGGTGCGGTGGTGACTGAAAGCCAGACGTTTAAAAAGAGATCAGACTTCCAAAGCAACGATGATTATGCCGTGTACGTGAGAGAAAACATTCAGGTAAGAGCAGCGGCCTTTAAAAGAGTTTATTTTTAATCTGCCTTGATGAAATGTGACAGAAGTCTGATGAAGCGTCAAATTCTCTACAGGTCGGGATGATGGTGAAGTGCTGCAGGACGTACGAGGAAGTGTATGACGGAGATGTCGGGAAGGTGATCAAGCTGGACAGAGATGGACTTCATGATTTAAACGTGCAGTGTGACTGGCAGCAGAAAGGAGGAACCTACTGGGTCCGCTACATCCACATCGAGCTACTTGGTAAGTTTGTGTGACTTAACGGTACATTCACACAGAATGCTGCAGTGAAAACAGGTTTTTGTATTTATTTGAGTGTGAGTAGTGTGTTTTGGTTGTGGCGTTGTGGGCCACAGGGGTATGTGCTAAAAAACGCAACTATAAAAAAAAACGCTATTATTTGCTTTCTCCAGGATTCCCACCACAAAGTTCTCCTTCACATATCAAGATTGGTGACAAAGTGAGGGTGAAGCCCACGGTCACCACGCCAAAGTACAAATGGGGCTCCGTCACTCACAGAAGTGTTGGGGTTGTGAAAGGTAAGCCTCTCTCTGTGGCATCTTCTCCAATTTTGATCTCAGTTAGATGGTAGCTGTTTTCTGTGCTAATGGAGCGTGATGGTTTGTTTTCAGCTTTCAGTGCCAATGGAAAGGATGTGATAGTAGACTTCCCTCAGCAGTCCCACTGGACTGGTTTGTTGTCTGAAATGGAACTGGTGCCCAGCGTTCACCCTGGAGTCAGGTATGGATTTGTTTAAGGTTTCCGTCAGCCCAATGAGCTCTGTATCTCAAGATGTTGTGCAAATAGCAACTCGTGTTGTCTGCAGGTGTGACGGCTGCCAGATGTTCCCGATAAACGGCGCCAGGTTCAAATGCAGGAACTGCGACGACTTCGACTTCTGTGAAAACTGCTTCAAGACCCGCAAACACAACAACAACAGACATTCCTTTGGCAGAATCAACGAGCCTGGTTAGTCACGCATTCACCAGGATATTATCTTTCTCTTTGTGTGTGTGTGTGTGTGTGTGTGTGTAAACCTTGTTGTTGATCTTCCCCACAATCAGGTCAGTCTCCAGCATTCTGCGGCCGCTCAGGAAAACAGCTCAAGAAGCATCACAGCAGCCAGCGAGGGATGCTGATCGACGATTGGTCTCGTGCTGTCAAGAGCCTCAATGTCTCATCTTCCGTTAACCAGGCCTCGCGCCTCATTGACTGCAGTGATCAGTGTTGGCAGTCCTCTGGCTCGCAGGGAAAGGCAGGAGATTGAATTGCGTACTCTAATAAGCTGCATGACAGTCTGTTTAGTTTAGCTTTATTAAAGTGTAATGCATCAGCTGACAGGCGTTGTCATTGTTTTCCTCTGCAGCACTGGATTCGTCTCGAGCTCTTCCCAGACGTCCTCGTGCACAGGCTGAAGATGATTGTGGACCCCGCGGACAGCAGCTACATGCCGTCACTAGTGGTGGTATCAGGTGGGTTAAATTCATGTGGCATTATGGGTATTTAGTTGCCCCTTAATCTACTGTCTGCTCGTCAGATAGTTCATCTTTTATTAACAGTTTTTTTTTTTCTTGAATATACAGGTGGAAGCTCTTTGAACAACTTGATTGAACTGAAGACAATAAACATCAATCCCACAGACACAACTGTCCTCCTGCTTAGTGACTGCACTGAGGTTGGTTCGGCTTTAGACATCAACTTCTAATCATTGATTCTGCCTTTAAAAACGAGCGTTGTAATAACTTGAATCGTGTCTTTTCCACTGCAGTATCACAGATACATCGAGATTGCAGTCAAGCAGTGCCGCAGCTCTGGCATAGACTGCAAGATTCATGGGCTTGGTATCGTGGGGCGCATCAGAGCAGAGGACGAAGACCTAGCCACAGTGCCTTTCCTGGCGTCTGACAATGAAGAAGAAGATGATGACAAAACTGCCACTGGGAGGTATGACGGGTCAAGGAATGAGTATTTCAGTGTTGTGTCTTGAAGGAATACGTTTGGTGTAGTTGGAGATGTTTTCGTCATCTTCAGTAAGCACAAATCTGGCAGAAGGTTTCAACTGTATTTCTGTGCATTTTTATAGGTTGATAAATCAGCCAGTAAATTGAGGATGTACAGCTCAATAGATTTATGTGTATATGCTCACAGGTGCTTGGCTTAGTGCCATTATGAAAGATTGCCATGGTTGAGGACCATTAAGATGCATTAAGAGTCTTTGTTCTGTTCTGCGATTAACTATACAGCTGTTTACTTTTATTTCTCAAACAATCAAGACAAGAACTTGAAGTACATTCATATTCAGGATCTCACTGTGTGTGTCTTTGTTTTGTGCTTTAGCCTTGCTCGGAAGAAGTCATCAGGATTGGAGTCTGCAGCCACCATCAGGACCAAAGTGTTTGTCTGGGGGCTGAATGACAAGGACCAGCTGGGAGGACTCAAGGGCTCTAAGGTGCAGCTTAGAGTTTAATTGACCCTAAATTAACTAAACTAACCTGTGGTTTTCATGCCTCAAATCCTGTCCATAACGGGGTAACGAAGGTAGTTTGAGCTTTGAACTTTCCTTACGTATTAATCAAACAGCTAGATTTCAGTTGTTGTGGTTGCTCCTTCTACCCCAATCAGTGGTGGAAGAAATATTCAGATCCTTTAGGGCACATTCAGACAGAATCATCGCTGTGTCGAAAATGCAGGTTTTTCCTTTGGTTTGAGTGTTGGTGGTACATTTTGGCTGCGGTGCGATAAAGTCGGTTAGTAGTAGTAGCGATACTGTGCTGTAAAAATACTCCACTACAAGTGAAAGTCCATTTAGTTTTTACTCATCCAAGACTATGAAAGTAGGATTACCATCACCGTACAAAGCTGATTTGCTCGTTTGCTCCATGCTCTGTCATGTGATTATTTAACAGTTTGTGCTTACAGTATTATCAGCACATTTGAGGATGTGTCAAACACTTGTCTAACCCACTGATGTGTATAGAGAATGCACAGCACATCGAAGCAGACGTGTCCTTGGGTCAGCCTTTGGGAGAAGCTCAGGAGCTGCTGCCTCCTCTAATCAGTTTGTGTCCTTCACAGATCAAAGTTCCTTCCTTCTCTGAAACTCTCTCTGCACTCAATGTGGTTCAAGTGGCCGGTGGTTCCAAAAGCCTCTTTGCAGGTGGGTAATGAACATTTTTATATTTAAAGCTCATGTAACAGGCACATATCCTGTCGGTAACCAATGTGTTTGTGTCGCAGTGACGGTCGAGGGGAAGATCTACGCGTGTGGGGAGGCCACTAATGGCAGGTTAGGCCTGGGCTTGTCCAGCGGCACCATCCCAATCCCCCGTCAGATCACTGCACTCAGTAACTACGTGGTGAAGAAGGTTGCCGTGCATTCTGGCGGGCGACACGCCATGGCTCTGACTGTGGATGGGAAGGTCTTCTCCTGGGGAGAGGGAGACGACGGCAAACTGGGACACTTCAGCAGAATGTATGTTATCTTAATGTGAATTCCTACAGCTGTTTTAACATCTCCGTGATGCGGCGTTGTGGACAAGTTGTTCTAATGATATGATGAAAGAAAATTATGATTTTTTTTTTTTTCCATCATAGGAATTGTGACAAACCTCGGTTGATTGAGGCACTGAAAACCAAACGCATCCGCGACATCGCCTGTGGCAGCTCTCACAGCGCGGCGATCACCTCCAGTGGGGAGCTGTACAGCTGGGGTTTGGGGGAATATGGCCGCCTTGGACATGGAGACAACACGACTCAGCTGAGGCCTAAACTGGTATGTTTGTGTCTGCTACCTCACGTCTTTCTTTACCTCACAGGGACACTGATGGTTAGTAATGAGCGAAATCACAGCAACAGACTTTATCGCTGAGAATTCATCATCAGGTGTCGTAAAGAAATGTGTGAAATATGTTTTGCTGCTATGAATCCATGATTACTATGAAGTGTGTAAATTGATCATGCACTTTGCTGTGTCTCCGTCGTCTAGGTAAAAGTGCTTCTGGGTCACCGTGTTATCCAGGTGGCTTGTGGGAGCAGGGATGCTCAAACTCTGGCCCTCACTGATGAAGGTATTTCTGTTAATGTACTTTTAGTTCAGACAAATGAAGACTCCACAAAAGACCTTTAACACTCGATAGATGTGTTTCGGTTTCTAGTTGGTAATTTATGTGTTTGTTTTCGTCAGGGTTGGTGTTCTCTTGGGGTGACGGGGATTTTGGGAAGCTGGGTCGCGGAGGCAGCGAGGGCTGCAACATCCCCCAGAACATAGAGAGGCTCAACGGGCAGGGCGTCTGCCAGATTGAATGTGGAGCACAGTTCTCCTTGGCTCTTACTAAATCCGGAGTTGTGTGGACCTGGTAAGATGGACGTGCGATACAGCGTCTGTACGTGATCATCCATCATTTGTCTTTCTTCCCAACATGTGGTCACTTTTTGCGTTTCCAAACAGGGGCAAAGGCGACTACTTCCGACTGGGCCACGGCACTGATGTCCATGTGCGGAAGCCCCAGATGGTGGAGGGACTGAGGGGCAAAAAGATCGTCCATGTTGCTGTTGGAGCGCTTCACTGTTTGGCTGTTACAGACACAGGACAGGTTTGTACTGGCCTCCACCATCAGAGTATTATCAAGCAGAGCACATAGACGAGGCGCTCAGCTCATTTACTGGCATGGCTTTGTTCCAGATGTGTGAATTTCTCTCTCCTGGAGTTTATTTATTGACTC
This sequence comes from Argyrosomus regius, assembly GCA_946959425.1. Classification (NCBI taxonomy): domain Eukaryota; kingdom Metazoa; phylum Chordata; class Actinopteri; family Sciaenidae; genus Argyrosomus; species Argyrosomus regius. The sequence goes on from OX336888.1 coordinate 7,643,727, forward strand.
TCCCTCTACTTTTCTGGACACCTCTGACCTTTGCTGTTACACAGCTTATTTCATCTTGTATAATACCTTCCCTCAGAACAAATTTAATAATGTTAGCACATCACTTCCAATTATGAGTGGCAGCTACTCAATATTTGACCACTTTAAAAGGTTGTTAAAGTGCTTGGAGCGATGCCTTCGCTTTTTCCTGTGCGGCTTTTCTCGCGTCTGTATGAGTTCTTTAGTTCAGTAGCATGGAAAATTAATTAACCACGTAATCTTTAGTTCAACATGTGGATTTATTTTAATGAACACTGACCAAAATGAAATCTAACGATGCTGTTGTGCCTCTCTCATCAGGTGTATGCGTGGGGTGACAACGACCACGGACAGCAGGGCAACGGCACCACCACAGTTAACAGGAAGCCCACCCTGGTGCAGGGTCTGGAGGGACAGAAGATCACCAGAGTGGCCTGTGGCTCGTCCCACAGCGTGGCCTGGACCACCGTGGATGTGACCACACCCTCAGTTCACGAGCCAGTTCTTTTCCAGACGGCCAGGGACTCCCTCGGAGCATCTTACTTAGGTAATTATCCCTGTCTTTGTCAGTCCTGATGGTTGGGATTATATTGCTGTTTTTTTTAGATGTGAAGCATCTCTTGGAAATGCTTATAAGTTTATCAAAGACACAAACACACCCACAGCATGTTTAGCAGACTGCAGATTGTCCACAAGGGGGAGCTGTTCTGTCATCTTCAAACCAGGTCCTGTATTTATCAAATTTGGATTTAAGTGAAAGATGAATGTAAAAATGCTTTCTGGGATATGTTTTGGAATAATTGTACAAAATACTATGGGTCATGATGAACTTAAAGCTGAAGTAATTAAATAAATAATCCAGAATAGGGTTATTTTAGTCTTATTTGCATTTGATTTAAACATTTGATAGGATGTTATATATTTTTTTGCATTAATCACGGGTGCAAACAGCATGATTAAAGCAGACATTAAGGCTGTTTGGAGTCACTGTCCATATTTTCTCATTGTCTACACTTGACCATGTGGTACTAAATTAATTAATTGATTTGTTTTGGTTCCTTCTCATTAGTTTATCAATATTTCTGTGTATATATTCCTAATATAATAGATTATTGTTAATTTTGAACTAAAAGTGAAGCCTTAATGTAAACTGTAAGGATTTGAATGACCAAAGGGCAGCTGTTGGGTAAATACTTGTTTCTAATAGGTTATTTTTGCTCTGAGCGTACATGTGATTCATCATGTTGTGGTGCACCTGTAGTAAAGGACGTGAATCATTTTCAGACCTGCACATGTACTCATCCATCTAAAAGAAAAAGCTGCCGTTGTAACACTCACTGCCTGCACAGTTGCAGAAGCTTTCCTTGCCTGTAGATGAGAGACATGTGCGTTCAGCATCTGCGGTTTTTATACTTACAGAGAGGTGGCACAGGTTGGACTGTGCCAGAACGGCAGTGCTGAATCTGCTGTCATCGCAGCTGTGCGTCTGGCTGCTGGTTTAGGTTGCTTCACATCGATGACTGTGTGTCTCATTGTTTTGGTGTTGTACACCGCAGGCGTCCAGTCAGACAGTGACTCATCAGCAGTGAACAACAAGATGAGCGGGCAGAGCAACATAAAGCCTAATCGACCCTCGCTGGCTAAGATCCTTCTCAGTCTGGACGGCAACTTGGCCAAACAGCAGGCTCTGTCTCATGTTCTGTCAGCCCTTCAAATCATGTATGCCAGGTATGTCGTCTACACAAGCTCTCCTGGTGGGTCAGAAGACTCATGCACACCATGTAACTGCGACACAACCAGGTCCCATGTCACCTCCTGCTTCTTTGTTCAGTATTTCTTGTTGTGCTGCACCCTCAAACCTCAAATAAAAATCACAAATTACATATAATGTACACACAAATCTGAAAATGGAGACAGTCAGAGGAACCTTGGCTAAGAATTCAGTATTAAGAAGTCTATAATGTAGCTAGATATCTTCATTATGATCAGTAAAATCTTTAAATTGCCTCTATCTAACCTGTAACCAGTACAGCCATGCAGAGATTCAGGATTACCATCTTGTTTCAGCCAAAATCCTAATTTCCACGTTTACAAACTAGAGTTGAGACGCCCCGCTGAGGCCTGAATCCTGAACAGGATGAGCTAAAAGTGTGCGTGACCTCTAAATAATTAAATCTGCTGACTGGCACTGGTAATTGTCATTAGTTGGTATTAATGTTGACAGTACTTGTTGTCTGTTCCCCCAGGGATGCAGTGGTCGGAGCTTTGATGCCAGCCAGCATGATCCTGCCAGCAGAGTGTCCTTCCAGCTCACCTGTTCCCCCGTCAGACTCCTCATCGTCATCCAGCGTGAGCGATGAAGAAGGCCCTCCTGTGCTGCCTGAAGCTGAGGAACGAGTCAGCCCTAATCCATGGCAAGACAAGAAGGGAGAGGTTAGAAACGTATTATTTACAAACAGCAGCCCTGTCTATGGAAAACTCTGATAATTTATTGAATGTCAGTGAGGGTGTTCCCTTGCTGTTTGGCTTTTTTGTCATAAAAGCGCTGCCTCAACTGCATTTTGTGCTGATTTACTGTAAAACAGTAACCATGAGATGTGCATTTTTTTTCCATAATGACCAGGTGTGGAGATGCAGCCATCAGCAAACTATATTTGGGTCCAACTTGGAAACACCAGAAACTCTCACAGGGGCTTCGCTCATAATTACAAAGTTTTCCACCACAACTTTCTTCAGTTTCATTCTGGGTCATAAAGTTACGATCATTAAGAGGGTGTTGGTTAATTTGGTGACGCCCATTTTTACCAGTGATAACAGCGTTTAACACGCTAACATGACTGTCGTCTTGTTTTATGTAGATGCTTTTTTGATACTCTCAGCTGTGATTGACACATTAAAACTTCTTGTGGCAGTTTTACAATAAAACTCATCCTGTGTTTCAAAGGTCCATAGCACACTAGATAAAAAGAGACAAATAATAAAGGAAAAACAGTAAATACATAGAAACACATAGAACACATATGCAACTTAAAAGACAGAAAAGACTGAACTCAGCTCAGGATTGGTCACAATAATGCCATTTTGTGCAGCAGAGAGCCTGCACATCTATCTTTACATATGATTTCATATTAATGCGGAACAGATCGGCACACTGTCATTAACAAACATTTGGCTGGCACTACACCACTGTGGAAGTTTAAGGAGCGTTCTCATTACATCGTTATCGGCCATGTTGAGCTTCTGCGTGTTATTTTTACTGTAGGAAGGCCACAGATGGGCTGCATAGAACAGGGTACAAAAAGCTGCCAAAATATTAGCTTGTGTGTACAGCTTATGGCACTGTCTGTGAATGTCTTTATCATCTGATAGATCATCGACTATACAATGGCAGAGAAATTAAATCTTATCGCACACATTAAGAGCAAAACCAGATGAAAAGGAAATACAAATTTTCTGTCGTCTTTATGACTAACAATCATAATGTTGCTCTTTTTTGCACATAGTTTCATGTAATCTACACAAATGTGTGTAAAATGATGCATTAAATATTTAGGAGACATTTAGAACATATTATTTGATTTTCCAGCTGTTCATTATAGCACTTGATATTAAAATAATACTATATAAAATACTGGAAATAAGCTGATTAAAAAATATATATCTAACGCCGTTACACAGTTCCTCATTATATGGCCCTATCATGTGTGTTTCAGGTTCCTTCATCAGAAGAAGCCGTCACCCCGTCATCAGCTATGACTCCCTCCGCCTCCGGTGCCTCCTCACGTCCTTTCATCCCCGTCACTGATGACCCCGGAGCAGCCAGCATCATAGCTGAAACCATGACCAAGACAAAAGAGGTCAGTCTGTCTAACTGAGCTCATGTGTTTGGTGAAGGCTTTAACCCCGGCTAACTGTCATGTTCTTGTTTTATGTTGATCTTCAGGACTCTGAGAGTCAGAGTAAAGTGGTCGGTCCGGAGCCTCAGTACCTCGACGAGTTCACAAGTCTGCTCGTGCCTGACGACACACGTGTAATGGTGGACCTGCTCAAACTCGCGGTGTCTTGTCGTTCTGGGGAGAAGGGCAAGGAGGTGCTGTCTGCTGTGCTGTCCGGCATGGGTACAGCTTATCCACAGGTGACGTACTGCATTCACCCTTTGTCTTTTATTCCTTGTGATTTAAAGGACGTCAGCTGTTAAACGTTTGACATCTTGGGGTCTCTGTGGCTTTACAGGTTGCTGACATGCTGCTGGAGTTGTGCGTCACGGAGTTGGAGGACGTTGCCACAGACTCGCAGAGTGGCCGTCTGTCCTCGCAGCCAGTTGTTGTGGAGAGCAGCCATCCGTACACAGATGACACCTCCACCAGCGGCACTGTGAAGATCCCAGGTAAACAAGGGAACATGAAAACATTGTTTAGTTTACACCTTGGGTAAATGTGTTCACCTGGAGCAACTTGAATGAACATGACAACTTGAACGTAGACAACATCTCTTATTTACTTTTGTAGGCGCCGAGGGTCTGAGGATAGAGTTCGACCGGCAGTGTTCAACTGAGAGACGCCACGACCCGTTAACGATCATGGACGGAGCCAATCGGATTGTCTCTGTCAGATCAGGTGACGAGAGACAGCCCTGTATGACTAAGAGTGTAGAGTGTATGCCAGGGAATTAAATATTAATGTGGCTGTATGCCATGTGTGCTTCAGGTCGGGAGTGGTCTGACTGGTCCAGTGAGTTGAGGATCCCAGGAGACGAACTCAAATGGAAATTCACCAGTGACGGCTCTGTGAACGGTTGGGGCTGGCGCTTCACCGTCTACCCCATCATGCCTGCTGCTGGTGAGACACATCCAGCAAAACACTGACAACAAAACACCAGAGTGACCATTAAAAGCACCCTCTCACACACTAAACATCTGCCATTAAACAGAGTTTACACTGGCGCATACACTGCTCGACACTGAGCGTTTTTTTTTTTTTTTTTGTCTTTCCTCAGGTCCCAAAGACTTGCTGTCAGATCGCTGCATCTTGTCCTGCCCCTCCATGGACTTGGTCACCTGTCTGCTGGACTTCAGGCTCAACTTTGCCTCTAACAGGAGTATTGTGCCTCGCCTGGCTGCTTCCCTCGCTGCTTGTGCCCAGCTTAGTGCTCTAGGTACAGTATGATTGTCCCGGTTTGACAGGTTTACAGGTCATGACAGATGAAAGCAACATGCAATACAAATCAGGAATGCACAGACACGATGTATGAGCAATATAAAAACCTCCTCTCCCTACGCCACACCACTCAACCCTGCTGTTATTGTTTGCAGACAATCACATTCTAAATAGGTTGTAAATGGACCCCCGACTTTCTCTCAAATAAAAGCTAAAGAGCTTCAAGAGGTGTGAGCTGCAACACGCTACTTATCTGCTGAGCAATGCTCGAGGCTTCCTCTGACAGCCACATTCATAAAATATATCTCCTAGCACAGAAAAGATGAATTTTAAGAGCTTAGAAGGAATATTTGGAGGATTATCTCGGCTAAGAATGCAAGAAGAGGGAGAAATGCTCAAGAGGAGGGTAGCTGATATATTCTTGTTAAGAGTTTAAATATATTAAATATGCATTCATGTTTTCTATTCTTCTGTCCAGCTGCGGGACACAGGATGTGGGCTCTGCAGAGATTACGAAAGCTCCTCACCACAGAGTACGGTCAGTCCATCAACATAAACAGGCTGCTGGGTGACAGTGAAGGCGAGGCTCGCTCTATGGTGAGTAAACGGAGTGAACTGAATTATTTATTACGCGTGTACGTAATGATGATTCATCGAATAATCAGTGCAGTAATACACTGCGGATCACGGTTGTTGTTACTTTTATACTATTTGTTTTCATCCATTTTAATGTTAATTTCAGATGTGGTCACTCAGCATAGACAGATATATGTCAGTAATAATTAGTCCAGTTTTGCTTTGGCACGTGAATTTGTTGTAATATTTGTGTGTAGCTGAGAGGCATGCATGAGATAACTCATCAGTGTCACCGCTATGGTCATATTAACTGTATGTGCAGGTCTCTTCAGTTGTTATTGATGAGGTATAACATGATTTGTGGCTGTTCATTTGTTCAGTTTTTTGTAGCGTATTTACCATACAGAACTGTAACTATGACAAATGAACAAAAAGCAGTGATGCTTAATGAGAGCCAGTTGGGTTTTTTTTTAGCAAAATGCAGCCTATATTTTCAGCTGTGATGTAATTGATTGATTTTCTTTCAGAGTTTCACGGGCAGTGCGCTGGCCGCTCTCGTGAAGGGGCTACCAGAAGCTCTGCAGAGGCAGTATGAGTACGAGGACCCCATTGTCAGGGGAGGGAAGCAGCTGCTTCACAGTCCATTTTTCAAGGTATGTGGTTCCATAGGTTGAGAGTGTATTGGATTTTTTTTCAGATCATTAGACACAGTGGCTAATTTTAACATTTTGTTCAGGTCTTGGTCGCGCTCGCCTGCGATCTTGAGCTCGATACGTTACCCTGCTGTGCCGAGACCCATAAGTGGGCCTGGTTCCGCCGGTACTGCACCGCCTCCAGAGTTGCTGTAGCTCTAGATAAGAGGACCTCGCTACCAAGACCCTTCCTGGATGAGGTGAGTGTGCCAGGCTGCGTCGTCTGTGCCAGCCTTCACTTTTCTTCATCGCTCCCTGATCTGAGAACGTTCTTAATCCCTCCAATCATTCGTCTCCCCTTTTGAAGGTTACAAAGAAAGTTCGCGAGCTTATGGCCGATCACGAGAGCATGAACGCCCTCCACGAGAGTCACGACTTGTTCAAGCGTGAGCATGACGAGCAGCTTGTGCAATGGATGAACCGACGGCCGGACGACTGGACTCTCTCCGCTGGGGGGAGTGGCACCATCTACGGCTGGGGCCACAACCACAGAGGTCAGCTGGGGGGCATCGAGGGGGCAAAGGTCAAAGTGCCCACTCCCACTGAAGCGCTCGCCACACTGCGGCCGGTGCAGCTTATCGGCGGGGAGCAGACTCTGTTTGCTGTCACTGCTGATGGAAAGGTATTTAACAGACTGCGTATTGATCAACAAAGTCAGTCGGATGACTTGCAGGAAAATGTAATATATCATCAGACTAATATATGCTGTCTTGATCCTCAGCTGTATGCAACAGGATATGGAGCTGGGGGCAGATTGGGTATTGGAGGAACTGAGTCTGTGTCCACCCCCACTCTACTCGAGTCCATCCAACACGTCTTCATCAGGAAAGTGGCTGTAAACTCAGGAGGGAAGCACTGCCTGGCGCTGTCCTCCGAGGGAGAAGTCTACTCATGGGGAGAGGCTGAGGATGGAAAACTCGGCCATGGGAACAGAAGGTTGAGACTGAATTCAATAAAACACTTTTAACACACAATGAAGGATAAAACAGTGTAAAATGTTTTTATATTAACTGTGACTTCTCATTTTAGTCCCTGCGACCGTCCTCGTGTAATCGAGTCCCTGAGAGGAGTGGAAGTGGTGGATATTGCAGCCGGAGGGGCACACAGTGCCTGCATCACTGCCAGCGGAGAGCTCTTCACCTGGGGCAAGGGTCGCTACGGGCGACTGGGTCATGGAGACAGCGAGGACCAGCTCAAACCCAAACTGGTCAGTGATCATTCGGCTCAGTTTCTCACACAGCTCACCGAAAAAGGCTCGAAAAAATAACCCGAAGTGTTCGGACAGGAATCAAACAGTTTACTCTGCCTCACTCCGACAAGGTTTTCCAGACAGTCACAGTGAGGGTAAAGCTGATGTCGGTGTCTTTGTGGTCTATCCAGGTTGATGCACTACAGGGTCACAGAGTCATTGATGTAGCCTGCGGCAGCGGGGACGCCCAGACTCTGTGTCTAACAGATGATGACATGGTCTGGTCTTGGGGAGACGGGGACTACGGCAAATTGGGCCGGGGAGGCAGTGATGGCTGCAAAATCCCCATGAAGGTAAGGCAATTTACACAGCAGTGAGCACCGGAGGTCAGCAGAAGCATCACTTTATACTTCTTTCTCGAGTTTTTTCAGATGGGAAAACTACAAGCTAAGCATCAGATGAGTTTTCTCAGAGATCAGTACCCACAACTCTTACTGTTAATGTTGATAGATAGTTAGTTAAGTACTGCTAGCTTAAAAACTTGTACCTGGGGGTAGATATGGATACAATGAATAGTTAGACTTTTTGGGAAATACACTTATTCACTTCCTTGCTGAGAGCTGATATAAAAAAAGACACCTTACTGAGGCTAAATTGTAAGCTACATCCAGGCGATGGTTAGTTTAGCTTAGCATAAAGACTCAAAACTTAGGGAAACAGTTAGCCGGGCTGTGTCACGCTGCAGCCGGACAATCAGACTGGTCAAACTGCTCCACAGTCAGCCTGAAACTAAACTCTGATACTCTACCTGTTGTGTTTTTTTCATGTACCCACCTTCTAAATCTGAGTCTGGCTCGCAATTTATGGTGCAAAATGGAGACACAAAGAAGTTTAATGAAGATAATTAACACGTCATATATTGTTTGTTTCATACATACAAAAACAGTTTCAGTTTGTTGATGTGCCTTGTGGTTGGAAGAGCTCTGAAGTGTTTTTCCATAATTTCAGATCGACTCTCTCACCGGCCTCGGAGTGGTCAAAGTGGAGTGTGGCTCTCAGTTTTCCGTGGCTCTTACGAAGTCTGGGGCCGTGTACACGTGGTACGTACCGCACAGGAGATCTGTCTGTCGTGGCCTCTCGTGTCACTGCTGTTAGAGATGAAATGACTCACTTATGTATACGCATCGTGTCATCCTTAGGGGGAAAGGGGACTATCACCGTCTGGGCCACGGCTCTGACGACCACGTTCGACGACCCAGACAGGTTCAGGGGCTGCAAGGGAAGAAAGTCATTGCCATCGCCACGGGGTCACTGCACTGCGTGTGCTGCACAGAGGATGGTAGGTGACAATTTCATGCTCGAGCGTCCTTTTTCTACACATTCCCCACCGATGTGTTTGTCAAATTATTTCAGCTCAGTTTATTCTACAAGTTTTCGTTGCCATCTTGCCAGTTGGTGTCATTGACTCCCAACGGTTCAGCTAAGTCGGGTTGGATTGCAGCTTCACAGAAAGCTTTGCTGTTGTGTTTGGCTCAGGAGAAGTGTACACATGGGGCGACAACGACGAGGGCCAACTTGGAGACGGGACCACGAATGCCATTCAGAGGCCACGGCTGGTGGCTGCGCTGCAGGGCAAGAAGATCAACAGGGTGGCCTGTGGTTCTGCTCACACCCTCGCCTGGTCCACCAGCAAACCCACCAACGCTGGGAAACTGCCCGCACAGGTACTGCACCGCTCCGTCATGCTTTGTATCTTGGTTCTCTCTGCACATGTTCCAGTAGATGGCAGTAAAGCTTTGCCCGCAGAAGCATCATTAAAAGGAAATGCCTGTCATCACGCTGTCAATCACTGTGGTGTGTTAAAGGTTCCCATGGAGTACAACCACCTGCAGGAGATCCCCATCATGGCCTTGAGGAACAGGCTGCTGCTGCTGCATCACATCTCAGAGCTCTTCTGCCCGTGTATACCCATGTTTGACCTGGAGGGTCGACTGGGTCAGACGGGCCACGGACCCTCAGTGGGCTTCGACACACTCAGGGGCATCCTCATCTCCCAGGGCAAGGTGAGACAGCATGAGCTTTAATCTTAGAAAATCTAATGTTGTATGTCTGCTCGGCACGACAACAGTATCTTTTATTTTTCTGGAACAGGAAGCAGCTTTCAGGAAGGTGGTTCAAGCCACGATGGTGAGGGACCGACAGCACGGACCTGTGGTGGAGCTCAACAGGATACAGGTACAGGAGGAAATAGCACACATTTTTTCATGTCTGCCCGCTCGGTTCTGTTTCACAATCGCTTTCTTCAAGTCTCCTACTCCCTCTTACTGTAGTTCCCTCCCTCCCCCTCCTCCTCCTCCTCCTCCTCCTCCTCCTCCTCCTCCTCCTCCTCCTCCCACTCTCACTGGGAGGCTATGTTCCAGACTGGCTCCTGAGCTTTACATGTGATGTCTTTCATAAGGGGATTTTTCTGTGGTGTGTGTGATCTGTGATCCAGCCTGTCTACAGGAGTTCCTGGAATGAGTTTTAAAACTTTACTCCACATCAGACCCCCCCTCCACCCTCCTAGTAGTGTACTATCCGTGGAGCAGAGAGCTGTCATATTCAGGACTTCATGCCTGTCAGAACTTACTCCAACACAGGAAGTTATCAAGCACGCAACAGAATCAAACCTTTATTTTCTTCTTCTCCACCGTGCAGGTGAAGCGTTCCCGTAGCAAAGGGGGTCTGGCAGGTCCCGACGGAACCAAGTCTGTGTTCGGTCAGATGTGTGCCAAAATGAGTTCGTTCAGCCCGGACAGCCTGCTGCTCCCTCATCGAGTGTGGAAGGTCAAATTTGTGGGTAGGTGCTACTGCAGCTTCCCACCCAAATACCTCTGACGTAGCATTCTTGGGGCATGTGTGCTCATTTCCTCTCCCCTGGATGTTAAAAATACATTTTGTTTTTATCTTAGGGGAGTCTGTGGATGACTGCGGCGGTGGCTACAGCGAGTCCATCGCCGAAATGTGCGAGGAGCTGCAGAACGCCCTGACTCCGCTGCTCATCGTCACCCCCAACGGCCGCGACGAGTCGGGCGCTAACAGAGACTGTTTCCTGCTGAACCCCGCAGCCAAGTCCCCTCTTCACATGAGCATGTTCCGCTTTCTAGGTATAATCCAGTTAATCTCTCCGTCAGGTCTTCTGTGGGTGTTAATCCTAGATAAACAAAAACTGAAAATATGCATGTTTATTTTAAAAAATGCACAAATGCTTCATGTGCCGTTTTGCTGATAAAACACCTGGCCCGAAACTGTTGAGCACGCCTCATTTAATATAGATATTTCTGCTGTTTTTTTTTTTTTTTTTGTTGCGCAGCACAGAGACAGATGATAGCTGTTGTTTGATCCGTGTGTAATGTGCTCTGCCTCTGCTGTGTCTGCAGGAGTGCTCCTGGGCATTGCGATCCGGACCGGAAGCCCTCTCAGTCTGAATCTGGCAGAGCCGGTGTGGAAACAGCTGGCAGGCATGAACCTGACCATCGCTGACCTCAGTGAGGTTCGTACACAGCCCTGCTCCTCTCCACACAATGAGGCTCTCAGTGTGAATCTAGTACACACTCACGATGATTGATTGAGTGTGGAAACATCAACTTTTCAAACACTCAATGTCATGCAGCCAATCCAACTGATACACACATACACCAATTTTCTAAGAGATATTTTGGTCCAGACCTGTCGTACAAGTTACTAAAACATGTTCTTCTCTAAATGCATTTTATCGTTTTCGTTTGCTGCTTTCTGACAGCACGACTTGAAGCTCTGTGGAGTGAAATTCTTCTTTTTTTTTTACTCCTGGATGACATTTTTGAAAAATCCTCGTATAGTAATTTAAGAGATGCTAATCAAACGAGTTTGTGCAGTTGATTACGTTGGAGTTTGGTGAACAAATCTAAAAAAAAAAGAGTTTTGGGATAAGAATACAAAAAAGAGAGAGCCTCTCTTAATGTCACATCACATGGTCTGCATTATAACCTGCATAAAGAGCACATTCCTATACATTCCTTCTCAGATTAAACCTTAAGCCCATCAGTGCCTTGCTCCCCTGAGCTCTACAGTAAACTCATACTGTACCTGTTCTTCACAAAGGTTAAACTCTACATTCATTTTGTGAGCCACAATCTCCACTTTTGTTTAAGAGATGGCGTGAGTCCTCTCCTGCCCTCACGCTGTGATCATGAGCTTCTGAACCGTCTTTGGGAGAACGCTGGAGTGGGAAAAAAAAAAGAGCCCTTTTCCTTCACAAAGCTGCTCTTGTTTTGCGGTTTTGCCCTTGAGACATTCGAAAGATTGGATGGGGAAATTAATCTAGCACAAGACTCGAGAGTGGATCGCTCACCGTAACTGTGTTGTGAGCACGAGGGCCTGAGTGCACTCACGCAAACACAAATAGATGAATGTGTGCATCAGGTGAATTTAGAGGTCATGAAGGGAAACATGGATGGAGTAGTTGTTGGAATATTAAGCGGTGATCTCTTCTCCACCTCCCAGGTTGATAAGGATTTTATTCCCGGCTTGATGTACATCCGGGACAACGAGGCCACAGCTGAGGAGTTCGAGGCCATGACCCTGCCCTTCACGGTGCCCAACGCCAGCGGTCAGGACATCCAGCTCAGCTCCAAGTACTCCCACATCACCCTGGAGAACCGTGCAGAATACGTACGCCTGGCAATTAACTACAGGTGAGAGAACGGGCTGAGTGAACCTAAAGTACGCTTTTAGAGTGTGTTTGTGTTCACCTTTCTTTGCCCACTTTTCAGGCTACATGAATTTGACGAGCAGGTCTCCGCCGTGCGCGAGGGAATGGCTCGAGTGGTCCCAGTTCCTTTGCTGTCGCTTTTCACCGGTTACGAACTGGAAACGATGGTGAGTTGAGCGCAGTTTTTTAAAAATCTTATCGCCTTTGTCCTCATGCTTTCTGCTGTGACAGTTTAAACCTTTTTCTCTGCTCAGGTGTGCGGAAGCCCGGACATCCCTCTCCACCTGCTGAAGTCGGTGGCCACTTACAAGGGAGTGGAGCCGACGTCGCCGCTCATCCAGTGGTTCTGGGAGGTGATGGAGTCGTTCTCCAACACAGAGAGGTCGCTCTTCTTGAGGTTCGTCTGGGGTCGCACACGTCTGCCTCGCACCATCGCTGACTTCCGCGGGCGAGATTTCGTTGTGCAGGTAAGAAGGATCTGTCAAAGTCTTCTATTTAATTCACAAATATATTGAAGTATATTTGTTGCCTGGTATGTGCTGACATGAAAACTTATTTTACAGATGCTTAGGATAATTTAGATACATTATTTTCTATTTGTGTTCCTACCTGTAGTTCATTCTTAAATTCCCAGTTTAGTTTAATCTGTAAAATATCGTGCCATTACTTATCTTTGTAACTGTTTTACTCCCTAATGTCGACATTGGCCATTAAAATTCAGTATTAAAAACAGGTATTAAATGATATTCTTTGTGGTATTAAAAATGAACTAAATTTGGAAGTTCATTTTGGAGTCGATTTTCAAAATAAACCACCCTGTGCAAACTGCCAAAAGGGAAACAATTTAAAAACCATATACACCAGGAAAATGATCAGATCTGAGCAAATTAACAAAGTCTGGCAGGCAAAACACTTCTGAACGGCTCCTGGTGGGGTTTGAAGTGGCGTGGAGAATGGACCCAAACAGCGTTGCGGCCACGACGTGACAGACGTGCCTGGTGGGGTTTCCTTTTTGTCCAGAAGCAGTGACTTCCTGGAGTCCGCTTAGCCAGGAAATAATTCACAACATAAAACCACATCGCCTCCTAACACAGAAGTATAAATCCAGCTTCATATCGATCTGCTCCAGATAACCTTCTCTTCTCTGTCCCCAGGTTCTGGATAAATACAACCCCCCTGACCACTTCCTGCCAGAGTCCTACACATGCTTCTTCCTGCTGAAGCTGCCCAGGTACTCGTGTAAACAGGTCCTGGAGGAGAAACTGAAATACGCCATTCACTTCTGCAAGTCCATCGACACCGACGACTACGCCCGCATTGCCCTGTCCGGGGAGCCCGCCGCTGACGACAGCAGCGAAGACTCCGATAACGAGGACGCCGACTCCTTCGCTTCAGACTCCACCCAGGACTACTTAACGGGACACTGAACTGTGACCTTTAACAGGACGACGAGCGGAAGAAGAGCTGCCACAAGAGAGACTGCATTATTCTCACCTATTAATACACACATTCATACAGGCATTCTACTAAGACACAAACGTCTGTGGGGGAAAAATGTGCAATGAGCTTTAAAGCATTATAAGCTAAAGAGAGGAACAAACGCAGGTTTGCTCTGATTTAGTTTCTTTAAAATAAAGTGGGGTGATCAGCTGCACATGTAATTGTTGTGTTACATGGGAATTATGTATATTGTTACAAGTCACAGAGTTAAAAATTTAAAAAATGGCTCCAGCCTAGCACTGTGGTAGATTTCTCCCTCTGGTTTGTGTGAACTACCTGTCCCTAGTTTGTATATAGAAATTGATGTGCGACAAAACAGTAGTATTACTTTTTGTTTCTTGGTAACAGCCATGTTTCTTTATAAAAAAAACAAAACAAACAAAATTTTTAACTTAAAAAAAAAAAATGTCAGTGTTTCTCACTCAGCTCGGTCAGAGCCCACTGAAGGGTCATTTTAAGATTCCTGTATTTACCCCTCCTTGCCCTCCACCATGTTTGTGCACTGTCTCCTTTAAGAATGTATATAATATGATTGTGCCATGTATTCACAGAAGGTCTCATTCCTGCATATTAAATGTTAATAAATTTCTGTTAATAAATTCAAATGGAAAAAGCTTCTTTGTGATGAGTTTTGTTGAAATGATGTACGGTGCTGTGATTGTTTTTTTTTATATGTCATATTCTGTCAGATCTGAGAACAACAAGAGCGACACAAATTGATACAAGCGTCGGGTCCAAAATGAAATCTATTTCTGCTGTCGTTATCAGACCTCGTCGTGTGGATTAATGTTATTGTTTAAGGGTTAAACAGGGCTGCTCTCCGCCTTCTTTTTCCCCAAACTAGGTCAGAGGATCATTTGGGTTTTCTTTCCCTCGTTTCACCAGGCGGCGCTTTAACCGAAATTAAATCAGATTTTATTTTCGATGTCTTTAAGACTCCCCCCCCCCTTTAATAACTAGTGCAAAGGTTGTAGCAGGATGGTTGTTGGGAGTGTTGGGAGTGGGGCGTTATCCTGACATCACCGTTAACCCTATGCGTAGCTCTGTGGGATTAAAGAAATCTCCCATAATTACCTCTGCAACGTGCTGTTGTCAGCAGTGCTCGAGCATCATGAGGGGGGCTGCTGCGCCTCCCTCACGTGCTGGGAAAAAAGGTGATGTGATGTGGGGGATCTGAAACATGCACAGGCTTTACTACACATTCCTCATAGTGTCTCTGGCTGTAGTAAACTCCCTCCAGTGTGAGTGTCTACGTCCAATTCTCCACCTCTTAAGTTCATGCATATTTCTGTGTAGTTCAAAGGCATGAGAAAAAAAAAAACCCTCTCTGTTTTATGACGGCTTGATTTGGCTTAAAAATCATTAGCATTCTTTGTAGACTTAGAGCTTTTTTTTTTTTCCTGTAATAATCACAAAGTACATTATGCTGGAGGGAGTCAGGTGCTTCTCAATACAGTGAGGGAGGGAGACGAGGGGAGAGACGAGGAATGAACAGTCTCCTTCATCTATGCTTATGTGTTATATAGTGAGTTACATGAACTACTACAGACAGCAAGCACACAGGAAAGCATGAGAGGATGGATTACATCGTTATACTGTACATAATGTGTATTTCTACTATGATAACTTGGAATGAAAAAGATCTTTGTCCATTTCTTTGGAATCTGTGCACCGTAATTTAGAGCTTTTAGGCCTTGAAAATATCTATATTTATATTATATTTTATCAGCCTCTTACTGTGTGCGATGTACAAACACAAAATCGTCTCAAAGTTGAACAGATTTTGGTTTATTTCACATTCATTCATTTTTCCTGAGCTTTTGTCACTGGTTTGTAAATGGGCGTGGCTCCGTTGAGAAGAAGAAACTATTTACAGTGTCACAGTGTGCATAAAGTACAGACATGTGAGCGCTGTGTCGAGACAGACGTGAATGAATCCTTTGAAGATTCACTGCTTTCCAGGTAAAGTTAGTTATCCAGGAAGTTTGAGTGTCTACTTTGTTGTTTATCATGAGAAGGCAGTTGTTGCTCTGCTCTGATATGTGATTGTGAAGAAATTAAAAGTTTAATTTATTATTTTTATTATTATTTTAGTACTTTGAAGGGCAGTTTGCCCTTTTGTCTCTAAATTGCCCGTAGGTGTTAATGTGAGCGTGAATGGTTGTTTGTCACTGTGCATCCGTCCGGCACCTACATTACCCACAATGCAGCTCAACTGCTGACAGTTTGGTTGGAGATTTGTTATGCTAGAAGCAGCTAATGTGGCTTCTCACCCAAGCGACAACCTCCGTGGCTGTGAAGTGAAGTCAATGTGGAAGTGCCAAAAACTGCAGTTCCTCAAACGTCCACTTGAGGCTGGCTACAGAACGAGTCAGTCTCCATAAGTCCCCATGTTAAAATGTCCAACTTCACAGCAGAGATAAACATGTTTACAGCCTGGTACAAAAAACAGTTTTGGTCTCTATAGTTTCATGACAACTGTACTGAGGGTGAACTTCTATATAACTCACCTGTTCAAATTATATTAAGGCTTAAAGTTATGCATAATTAACAGCATGGCTGCTTTGACTGGCAGGTCGGTGCTGTTACAGCCCGCCATAGCTCCACCAATGATCCACGTCTTTGCCGATTTTTAGATTAGCAGGAGGTGGAAGAGGCAGGACTGCCAAGATTGCGGCAGCCAGAGCCGTCACACTCTGAGCTTCAAAACGGCTCCTCAGAAACCTTTAAACTGTCTATGGCCTCACCTTTCATTTTCAACCTTGTAGTCTTCATCCCCAACCGACACTCACGTTACAGCAGCCTATGGAATTAATATCATGTAGATGTTTCCAGGTTTCCAGGCACCAGCTTTTGGTTGGCTTATATACGAGTAATTAAGACTCAGTTTATTAACAAAAATGCGACATGACAAATGTTTAAAATCTTTATTAAAGTAACCTGATGCTGAGACTTCACTCCACCCTCAGATCCTGGTATACTAAACAGCAGTTGGTGCAGCTGTTGTGATGTTAGTCGAACTTTTCACCCCGCAGTCAAACAACTTATTTGTCTTTGCCAGATGTCGTCTGTCAGACAGATGCCTGTGCAGCGTTGTCTGGTTCTGGATCAGACTGTAAGAGCAATATTTAAATATCACTAATGCAACAAATATTGTTTTCTTTGTTTTTTATATTTGCATGTATCGCTGTTTTCAGTTTGTATTTGTTACATATTAAAAAGAAATTCTCAAAATGAATGCTAATGACGACCTGTATAATTTATCAACACTCTAGAGTAGGTGCCACACATACAGACTTCTTTCCTGCCTTTTTTGCAGCATTAAAAATAACAGAAGTGTTAAGTTTAACGTCAAACACCCTCTTCTTACTGACAGCATCAGTTCAAACATCATGTTAAGATGTTTAACACGTCAATAGAGAGTTTCAGGCCACTGCATTCTGATCACATGGGGGGAGGGATGCTGCTCAGCTTGAGATGGTTTAGCCAAAAAGGCAGACACAGACAGACAGACAGACAGACAGAGAGACAGACAGAGAGACAGAGGGAGACCATGAGGGGAAAAAAAGCTCTCTGGTCTGCAGCATGTGACTGCATGTGGGAGGTAGACAAAAGAGCGTGATGGCCTTGTGTCTGAAACTTTTACAAAGCTTCTCCTCGTCTTTCTATTCATGCTCTGTTTTATAGTCAGTGTTGACTACAGAGGAGAGGAATATTTCTATTTTAAAGATATAAGTAGTAAAATGTTTAATGTGCAGTACGTAGCTCGACTTTAATGAACCCTGTTTTGTTTTTTTAAACCACTGAAATTCAGTTTTGTTACTTACTAAATTTTTCCTTATTCATAAAGTGAAGCATGAGTGACTATACGTGTTGTCATGAGTCCAGTTTAACTTGGGGACCAGTGAACCGTGTGTAACTGGTATTAATTCCTGGAAAGGCAGAGTATGGGAGGGATTTCGAGTGGTGGAATGAGGAATGGGACTGGACGACCCAACACTGAGTATATTTAAGGTCTATTAGAGATTAGTGTATGTTTACACTAACAGACACAGCTTAAAGTTGGAAAAGTTGGTTTTAAAACTTCATAGAGAGGCAAAGTCCCTTCTAGAGGACCTCCATGGGACGGTAGTCAATGCCAAGAGACAAGTAATTACACACGCTGTGTGAAGTTTGTCAATTAGAAAGCTTATTTTGCAAGTCCAGAAAATCAGACTGTGAAAATATGTTACTAGAAAGACTACACACACAGAAATTGCGCCAAGGTGATGGCCATCTTGGTGTCCAACAATCTGATAATGGCTGGTAAACTAAAAAAAAAATCTTCTGGTCAAAATATCTTTTAGTCTGCCATAAAACTGTATGAGATACAATCTCATTAAAAACTATAAATGAGCAGGTCCTATTTGTTAGGTACCTGCCACAAACGTTGTAGCTCACGGTTCTCTTCTCACTTATCTGTGAAGTATAACTTCTAGTTAAAGCAAAATTGTGTAGAAACTGATATTTTTGTGATTTAGCGCCCCCAGTTTCAGACTGCGATACCACTGCTGGAAATATAAACAGCTGTACACGTGCATTTGCTATGATTACATTACTTATGATCAAAAACTAGCGAGTCGACAACTTTGCTAACAGTCAACCAACAAGCAAGTGCAACAACACAAGACACAGCAGCCAGCTAATACTACTTACTAGTCCAACAGCAAGAAGTCCAGCTCGGCGTCTGTCTTTCAGCCTTTTATTTCACGCCAACGACTAAAAGTCAGTCCCAGATTTACTCTTGACCGGTGACTTCTTGCTCACTCACTCTCTCCTTTGTCAGTTACATTGCCCTCTTGCCCAGCTCCTGTTCTGGCACGACACCGGCTCTGCTCCTCGTCTTGGCCGGAAAGCCTCCTCTTCCTGGTTACGTCTTGGGTTAATTCTAAGCATTATTTTGAATGTTGAGGGTTTTTTTGTTTGTTTTAGCTCTATAGCTCGCTCTGTTGGTTGGTTAGTTAGTTATTTGTTGATGAAAATCATTTCATATGATGGAAAGCTCAAGAACAGCTACTAAATGGACCTTGTAGTAAGATTGTTTCCTCTATTTGTGTTTCTAAAATGAACTTTATCACCACGCTCTTCAGCAGACTCATGAGAAATATAATGTAGGCTCCATTTAGAGCTTAAGGCTCCACACTGTATCCTCACGCCTCCCTCTCGGCATACTGTAGATGATCAGGATCATGTGCCGCCGACTCAGTGACCTCTCTCTGGCTCAGCAGATCGCTAACCAACCGTTTTGAGAGCAACAATTGGCACGGCTTAGGCCACCACTGCCAATTAATCAGGGCTCTGGTACAAATGGCCCACGGCCAAGCAAGGCGCAGAGCACATATTCAGGCCGGGCTACAGCGTGAAGAAATCCGTCTTTAACCAGAAGCCGAGCTGCCCTGAGGGCTCGAAAGAGAGCGCGGTTGAAGAGGATCGAGTCCAATTAAAGACCTATAGAGCTCTTGTGGGCTTATGCTGCTGATATTCCTTAAGAAACCTGATTTAAGAAGTTGTTAACCCTCCATTTGATCGCGACTCCAACCTGTCAAGTTGAACTGGTGGTTGTATCGAACCTCAAGGGTTGAGGCTAATCTGCTGGCCATCCATCACAGACTGCAGTAATTGCACTATATATTGTTTAGGAAAACCCTTCATGTCTTTTACAGCAACTTACATCACCTTTCTCACACACGGCATCCCAGTAAAACCTTCCAGGTCAACGTAGATTAGAATAATTTAGATCACCAGTCCTTCAGTAGCAGCTCCAGCTTCCATGTGTGTGAGAACAGTTCCTGTTTCCTGGACGTGGACAACTTTTCTGCATCGATGCTCACGTATGGTGAAAGAAACTAAAATCTAAAATCATCATTAGCTGGTTAAATCCTGTCAAAAATGCCATTTTGGGGGGATTATGTGCTAGATTTTCTCGGAAGCGAGGCTTGTTCTGCTGGTGTTTTTTTTTTTTTTTGATGGTATTTGGATGTTGGATAGTCTGTTCCCACTGAATATCTCCAAGCCACCACCAGAACAGTTGAACCGGCCATGGGTCAATAGTTTAAGCTTCCCAGTAGCTGTGATGGTGGGGTGCTGATGTGAATTTTTTATAAGCAACCCTTTGCCCCTATGGTCTTGCTCCCATGATCCTCTGATCCTTTAGAGTGAAAGGAGTCGCCTGGGTCTTCTGCACTTAAGGTGGTAGCTGTTGGATGAACAGTGGTATAGGTCAGGTCAAAGACTAGACAGGAACCAGCATATGAAAGATATGGGATTAGGTGAATATGAGGTGGGATATGGGGTTACTGAGGTCACTCATGTAGCATGAACAGTTCATCTTATGTATGCAGGTCATGAGCAATACTGAGGCTGAGGAAGCTGGCGTACGACTTAAAGCAACATTATGTAACTTTTCTATCATAAAATAACAGATTTTAAATCGTGTTGATGCCACACTGACATGTAATCAGGCGAATGGTGTCTCTGTCATTCGTACATCTGTTTCTGTAACTTTGTGCTCCGGGTACGATCACCCACGAGAAGTACGTAATGCTTTACGGCACTAAGTCACTGATTTTAGTGATTTACTCTTATCGGTGGCCTCTTGCTTGGTCACTCTCACATTTTCTCTTCTTATCTTCCTCCGTCAACGTCCTCTTCAGTCTTCTTGCCTCTGTCATTATGTCCATAGAGGCTGCTGAGCCCGGTTACATCGCTTGCTTGCCCAGCTCCTGTTCTGGCATGACACCAGCTCAGCTCGAGCTAGCGAGAGTTGATGCGGAGCAGCCAGAGGACATCAGAGGAAAAACCAGAAAACATTTTTTCCATAAAATATGATCTAGTTTCACCAGAATCAGTCAAATAGTTGGCGGTGTGTGACTTAAAGTGTTACGTACATGTTTGTACCCAGAGCACAACGTTACAGTGCAAAAACAGACGTTAGGCACCCTTCAACTAATTACACATCAGTGTAGCATCAAAATGATTTAAAATCTGATATTTTATCGTAGAAAAGTTACATAATGTTGCTTTAAATGCAGAGGTGGACAGAGTACACAACTTCACTACTTGAGTAAAAGTACAGATACTCCTT
This sequence comes from Argyrosomus regius, assembly GCA_946959425.1. Taxonomy (NCBI): domain Eukaryota; kingdom Metazoa; phylum Chordata; class Actinopteri; family Sciaenidae; genus Argyrosomus; species Argyrosomus regius. The sequence continues at coordinate 7,664,713 of OX336888.1, forward strand.
GTCAAATATTACTCCAATACAAGTAAAAGTAGCTTAGTCAAAATATTACTTAAGTAAAGTACTAAAGTATTTGCTTAAAAAATTACTTAAGTAAAAGTATTAAAAAAATATCTCAGGAAATACTATGATACTACAAGCTCATACTATTACGTTTAAAATGTTCATCTGCAATTTAACAAACATTAAGCTAGCTAACGTCAGTAGCTAGCTTACATACCGCGACGTGCTTTTTCAGGTTGGAAGACGAGCTTTTGTAGGCCGTGATATAATTTGTTCGCGGTAAGCACAACAAACATTTAAACTGAAACGAATCAGTTTTTGTGCCAAAAATCTCAAACATGGGTTTGAGATAAGGCCATCAGCTGACGTAAGCTCAAAAGTAGCGAGTAACGAGAGCATCAATAGAAATGTAGTGGAGTAAAAAGTACAATATTTGTCCTTCAAATGTAGTGGAGTGAAAGTAAAAGTATATCCCCCAAAAATAATACTCAAGTAAAGTACAGATACTCAAAAACTGTACTTAAGTACAGTACTCAAGTAAATTTACTTCGTTACCGTCCACCACTGTTTAAATGTTGCAAAAAAAAAACCTAAAATGGAGGCTGTGAGGTTCAAAAAGAGATATTGCACTCACTGACTGAGTGATGGGTGAAACCAGAGCTGTAGATGACCTTCAGGGTTGACACACATTCATTACTTTGCCCCTCAGGATTATAACTGCAGATGATGATGATGATGATGATGATGATCTCTGTCCTATGTCATCCTGTGTCACATGACTTTGTTGATATGAACTCTCAGCTTGTGTATGCGTGAACCTAACAACATTGAGCAGTGAGTAACTCATTCATCTGGGACTCACAGAGTCCGCATAGTGACACACTAGTTATCGTCATTCAAAGCCCCTGGCTCACTCTCCTCTCTCCTTGTCGTACATGTGATTGCCCTGTTCCTGCTACTATATCTCACATCAGCCCACAAGACCAGTGTGCCGTCTCCCCCCCCGGACATCTTCTCTGTGTAGCTTTCATCCTCTGGTGTCACAGGCAACAGTGAGTCCAGACCAGGTGACTCCATCCGCTCAATGGGAAACATTGTCTTCAGTGTTTTCTGAGAACAGAGGAGGCGGATGCTGGAAGTCTGCAGACTGCAATCACTCGGCTGCAGAGGTCATTTTGGGAGGGAGAGTTAATGGAAATATATTTTTGTCACTGATTTTGTTCAGTTCACTGGATAGATAATTGTCATTGAGGGGAGGTTTTAGTGGTGGGAGTCTCTAATTACTTAGGTCCTGTTAGTCTGGTTCACTGGCTTTTACTCATGGATGGCAGGACGTTAAAATCCTAATCTGCTCAGCTGTGTTGGGTCAAAGGCAAATGTATTAAAAGATTAAATCAAAGATATACTCCCTGGTTTTGTAGCTCACCATAGTGCCCCCCTAAAATCCCCACATTTTTGTCCTGGTCGTGTTTAAATAGAAAATTTCGTAGCTGAATTTGAGTTCACAGCAAACAAAAACTCAATTTAAATGATCATTTTTAAACTAATCTGCACATTTGTGGCATTATCTCTGTTGTTTGCTGAATATTTTATGGATGTTTCTGCATTTTATGGTGCTGATTAACATAAACATGCCTGAATTTAAAGTATCAGGTTTACTCTCATGCGTTTTGGCCTTAAGGGGTATGAGCTTGAACATTAACTTTCTATGCTGAATATAGATGGGGTCATTTGATGGGAAGCTAATCGGTAACTTTTTTTTTTTAAGATATTTTTTTGGCCTTTTCAAGCTTTATTTTCGATTGAGACAGCTGAAGAGTGACAGGAATGTGGGGAGAGAGAGAGATGGGGAATGACATGCAGGAAAGAGCCACAGGTCGGATTCAAACCCTGGGCTGCTGCGGCAAGGACTGAGCCTTCGTACATGGGGCGGTTGCTCTACCAACTGAGCTAAACGACACCCCTAATTAGTCACTTAAAAAAAAAAGACTCTTTGTTACATTTAACCTGAGGATACAAGTTACTTCTATTTCCAGAGAGACCTTTTTTTTGGACTGTTTAATTAAGCAGTTTTCTTTATACATTCCCTTTCTGACCTGAGTCTGGTTTAACCGGCTTCACCACTTTGAACTTGTGTTTCCACAATAATTCCATCTTAATGTATCTTAATGCATTTTTAAAGCTATTTATGCACAAATGATATAACAAAAGCTAGAGCAAAAATTCAGATTTGCATGACTTTATCTCTTAAAAAAAGGCTTCAAATGAGCTACATGCACACGCATTTTAGAGTGCATGTTGTATGCATTATATAATACAACAATACTGTGATAAATAACAACCAGTCAAAGAAATAATAAAGAGCATTCTTTTCTGCAAATGCAGCGCAGGGGTTTTAGGTTTTCCTTGAAATCTCTCTGTCTCTGACCTGTCTGACCTTTCTACACCTTAAATCTGAGGTTGTCTCACCCTGTTAAAGCGAGTTAGGCTCAGTACTTTGTATTTGACAGCTTTCCCTCCCAGAAACATCAACATCAATACAACGTCGTTAATTCATTCAAAAAAACTTAAATAAGCGTAAAAATGTCGCCTTTTAAATAATCTTTACAAGATCGGGTCAGTTCTGCTTTGATAACCTCAACGTTAACATGCATGAAAATCTTTATTTTCTTTTAAAAAAATGTGAAATTTCACGTCAATTTAGGGGAAAATTTGTATTTGTTTAGTTCCAGAAACGGTCGTGAAATTTTCCTTTCATTGGTGGATTTAAAGTGCAGTGGTTGGGGGTTGGTGGGAGGAGGCGGCTAAGTGGCGTGGTGGAGTTAGGTTGTAAAAAAAGGGAGAGAATGATTGAATGGGAAAGTTTTCTGCTATTAGTGGAGAGTACTTGTCTGCCACTCCCACCCCCGTCCTCCTCCACCTACCGCCTCCTCCTCCTCCTCCTCCTCCTCCTCCTCGACTCCTCAATATCCAGACTGCTCTGCAACATCTCCCTCCTTTGCTGGGGAGCACAGTAGAGGAGAAGAAACATCTCAGCCTCTCTCTCATCTTCGTCATCGTCACTGTGCTCAAATACAACAAACAGCGAAAAACACAGGATTGTCGGCATGAAACACTTGTGAAACAAACTTTATCATCATCACTACTGCTGCCATCATCTTCATTGTGCTTGTCTTCATCATCCTTATCGTCACCATCATCATCATCTCGAGCTGTCTTCATCTTTAACGGTAAGCCTGATTCATTTCTGTCTCTCTCGCTCCGATGCCAAAATAAAAGTTTGAATTTAATTTGAAATCAGCTTCACCTCCTCTGCATTCTTTGTATTGTGGATTTGCAACACTGTATTACACTAGTCGGCTTTGTTTTCAGGGGTTTTAAGCATTTTGTCTTAACATAACTCCACAAAAACTTTGTAGAAATCCATTTAATTCTACTAATATGTCAATGAATATGTGGACAAAACAATATATTTTATATCATGTTATATATCTTCAGACATTCATAAAGTTAAAATACAGAAAAAAAACCAAACACCTGACATGTATAATCCTTCAGTTACAGTCTTGTGTGTTGTGGTTGCAGTAATTAACCTCCTCTCAGCGTGCCTTTGTCTCATTCCTAACACACTTGTTGAAAGATATTCATCTTGAATTTTTAATTGCTGTGAACGAGGGTGGAAAAAAAATTGAGAAAGCAGTTTGTCTTTGTCGTCACACGCAGCCCACAGGCAGGATGTCATATAAAAAGGATCATTCTTCTCTGTGATGAGGCACATCACAAGCATTGGATAAGGATATTATGTGAGGCGTGAACAAAACATCACCCAGCGCTCTGACATTATTTTGAATGCCAGAAAAAAAACTTGTGGATTCGACTTAAAGAGTTGTTTTTATAATAATATATGCACCCTGAATGGTGCAAATTTGAACTTTAAAGCTGCTTTAATAAATATTTTAGGTGGGCAGTGGATCAAATCATGTGTAATGTGACAGGAGTTGCTTGTAGTATTTTTCCTGTCTGGAAATATTCCTCTAAATTGTTGGAGGGATCAGTTATTCGACCCCTGTCAGACCCCCCGACAGGACTGTAGTCTTACTCCTCAAAGAGGTATTATCACAGAGAGCTCAAAATGTCACACGTGAGTTCATGTTGCCTTTCATGTGAGCAATAATCCCATCGAATTCACGCAGCTTTTGTATTGGCGAGAACCACATGTCTGCTGTAGCTGACCTCACGCTGTGCTTTATGGGTGCTGAGAGTCACTCAGCTGTTCTAATGCGTCTCAGCTTCCCGCTGTGTCATCGTAGCATGACACGGGTAGAATTTACATGACAAAGTGTGTACATTTAAAATCAAGCCTGATGCTTTAGATGTGCAGTATATCGCTCATACGGTAGCTGGTAAAATCAATGTGGCCTTTATGGCCTGTGGCTCAGTCAGCACTGAAGGATGGCAGCTCTCTGCTGCACAACAGAGCCTCTTGTTCCTAAGACAGTTATAAAATACTTCATTGCGTCATTAAGATCAGTAGATGAGAAGTTAAAAAAGTCAACAACATAGGTGAAAATAAAGACATTTTATTTAATTAAATAAGAGATAAAGAAGTTAAAGTATGATTACTATGAAATGATAAATCACTGTTGTGTCTTTGAAGCTGCTATAATGAATATTTTCATATTGACAATGAGTCACATGACTACTTGTATGTGCAAAATGTCGCTTGTAGTCACAAACCTCTGTTTTTCAATGATGCCCGTTTTAGCATCTTTCAGTTCATTGTTTTGGTTTTCCGCCCTGACACTATTATGTTTTGGTTCACTCTCACCACTCTCATGCTAATATTTGTGAGATATTCCCCTCAGGAGTTTGTTGCTAGAAACACTAAGACTACAAATTAATGCTAATATTGTTTGAAACGTTTGCTAACATGTTAGCATAACAACAACAACAAAAAAAGATAATATGTCAGTGTTGTTTGTTTCTGCTGCCCCCAAGTGGCCATACGTTTTTGTTTATAAGTTTTTGCAGGTTTAACTGTTGAATTTAATCTAACTATTTTGAGATATTTGCTGAATCAAACCTCTGCTTCCTCCAGCGATCTAACCATGTATTTGGAGAACAAAAACAACCTGGAGATTGAGATGTCTCAGACGTCGGCCCAAGGCCATCAGGGCAGGAACAGCCTGAGGTCACCGGAGGCTGTCGCAGGAAACTTTGGGGAGCTGCGTCTGCTGCAGGGCATCTCGGAGAGGAGAGACACCCAGAAGCTGCAGCAGTCTGCAGTGCTGCCCTCAGGACAGTGTGTCATCCATACGGAGGGCTTCGTCCCTGTTCGACAAGAGGATGGGTATGACTACTAAATGTGTTTCTGTTCATTAATTGGAGTTTTATTGATTATTTACAAGAAAGCTTCTCTTGAAACTTTAATTGGTTGAGCTAATTGTCAATAGACAAGCTAAGATAACCCTGAAGAAAAACTAAATGAAGTGTCAAATGGCTATATTGTTTAATACCACGCTAATTACACGTCTAAACTCCACAGTTTAACCATGAGTGTGCACAGATATAGCAGTACACTTGCACACGTGCAGAATCACATTACACATGCCCTGTTGGTTAAATCTTTCATGCATGAACGTGGAAAAAACTGGAATTTTCTTGCAAAGTAGAATCACACTTTAGTGTGTGTGGCTGTGGGTGTGTTCCTCACTCACTCAGGGGGTTGCTAATCTTAAGCCCGTGGCTGTGACGTTATTGGGATTAAACTGGGGAATGCTTTGCTTCATGAACTCATGAAGTCAAAGTTGCACATGACAAAGCGTGTACTACAGCTGATACTTTGCTGTGTCTCCTGCAAAAAGCCCTGTGGTAGGTCGGATTAGCTGTTTTATATTTGAGCTTTTTGTACTGATGAAAACTTTTTTTATGTCTACAGAGGAAATCAGGCACTGTACTTTTTTTGGTTCCTGCAGATTAAACATGACACTAACAAATATGAACATTGTGCACAGATTAAACAGGTACACACAGTATGTAAGTCATGGTCTCAATAATAGTACAACAAGTACATAACAGAAAGTTAAGAACTAGTACAAAAAATGATGGACACCTGAAAGATTATAGAAAAAAGACCAAACAGACAGGTAAACAATCTAATATGGAGAATATAAAGCAAAACCTGATCACCTGCTACGTGTGGTTTCAATAATAAAAGCTGTGAACGAGTGCTGCTGTTAAACATTTGTGATCATCATTGTATCTGACATACTGAGAATATTTTTCAGAGCTCATACTTCAATAGATGCTGCAGTGGTGGTTGCTGTCAGGTTGTTTGTCTGGCACTTACTGTGAACTTGTCTGAGCACAGGCATGGACTGTAGTTTGATACAGGGAAATGGATTTAAAGGCTTCTTCACAAAGAATCCTTTGGGAGAAGTCACGGATACGGCGTCCATTCTTTATACTGTCAGTGGTGCATCTAAATTAAACATGTTTCAGCTTTAAAGGCGCTGATCACAGTTTCAGATCTACAGAGAGTTTTATCATCTTTTAGCGCATTGTTTTGGTTTTACAGCCTCGTTGTTTTGGTTCACTCTCACCACTCTTGTCAGCACCATTCTGGGGAGCTTTATTAATCCTGTGCAGTGGGTGGACTTCTTGCAATAGACAAATAAAAAGGTAACAACTAACTGGTGGACATGGTGGAGCATTTAGCAGCTAAACACAAACGTTATTTGTCTCAGGAGTTGATAGCAGAGCTAAAGATAGACTGAATATTGGACTTTGATTCGTCAGGTGGACAGAATCATCTTCAAATGAATGCTAATGCTGCTATGTATATCTGCAAATAAGTAGCTGATTGCCAAAGGTGATAATATGTCAGTGTTGTGTTTACAGCTTGTGGCTGCTGCCCCAAGTGGCCAAAAAAGAAACAACCTCACACAGACAAAAAATATAAATTAATGTTATGATTAGACACTCTCTCTGCAGGTCATAAAATTGTAGATTAGTATATGTATTACAAATAAATCAGTAGAAATGAAAAACAGCTCCTGTAACATATGACCTATTTTCCATTGGTCAATATTAATCACACTGACTGGCCCTTATCCTAAAAAGACTGCTGTATAATTCTTTCTATTTTTAGGTTCAGGTCTGTCTGGGCTCAATATCCTTTAAAGACTCCTCTGTAAAGTGCGAGTGTGCGATCTCCATGCCAAGTCACATCTCGGGGACAGGATCAGAGTCATGTCAGGGGAAAGAAGAGGAGAGAGAACATTCGTAGACATGCAGTAAATCTCTTTATAGTTGTATAAGAGTATCTAAGAGGATTAATGCGGCAGACTTCCGTAATGTAATCTACTCCTTTATTCAACACCCTTGCCACATTCATTGAATCAAAGCATCCATCTGTCTGGAGTGTGTTTGGTAATGTCTGCCAGACTTGTACGATAATAATAGCAACACAAGTAAAGTATTATGAATGAATTACCTCCAAAGTACAACAGAAAGTTAATCCAAACCATCACAGAAATAACCACCCGACACAGTTTCCTCATAATACATTAATTATCCTGCAATGCTTCTGCAAACAAAACAAAAATACTTGCTGCTGTGTCAAGGAAGTGCACACTCCTTTGACAGGCAGAGGGTAAAAACCCTTCAAGATTCAAGAGTAAGTGAAGTGAAACCAATGAGGAAGTGCCTAAAAACTGCAGTTCCTCAAATGTCCACTTGAGGCTGGCTACAGAGGCAGGACAGCCAACATGGCGGTGACCAGCAACACAGGCTCTTCAGAAACCTGAGGGTGACGTCACGCATGTGCTGTCAGTGGATTAGCTGAAGGGGACCTTTAATGTTCAGAAAGATATCCATCTAACAGTGGGCTGGCTCATGACGTTGACAAAGTAACTTCTGAGATTACTGTGGGCTTGATGAAATCCTGGATTGGTGACCATTACGTGGCAGAGCACGACATCGGTACCGCTTCTTAAAGAAACATACATTTTCAACACAAGCAGCTTTAAATGCACGTGTGTATGTGCGAGTGAAAGCGATGAAGACAAACATAGAGAGTGTGTGTGTGTGTGTGTGTGTGTGTGGATATGATTGTTGGTTGAGACCCAGCTGTGATGCTCTGAGGGTGGCCGCCTGCAGGAGCCTCTGGGATACAGTGCAGCAGCAGGGTGACAAAAGACACTTTAATGATCTCCTCAGGTGTCGAGTCACCAGCTGCTCACCCACCTTTCTGCCACCCGTGGGTTACAAAGGGTTTGACAAACTGCTCTAACTGGTGACTGACAGCTGTGTCATGACAGCTGGGAGATTTTTTCTATTGTGGTCAAAGTATAAAAAAAAAAAAGTTTTTGAAAAGATTCATTATTTTTGATTTACTTTAACTCGTGGTGTTTTATTGCGTCTTTTCTTTTCAGGCACAATTTCAGCGTGGTTAATATTCTCAGAGGAAAAACTAATTCAGCCAACCTCACGGAAAGGTCACCTCTGCTGAGATTCTCTCAAGATGACAGGTGAGTAAATCCTTCAGATTATAAATCTGATGTGGAGCCTCAAAGTATCCAATATTCATCAACTGAGACAGTGTGAAATAAATAAATAAATACGAAGAAAATGAATGTGTAAAATCTAGAAATTATGTATCTGGAGCAGTTTTACAGGTTATCATTTAAAAAAACAACTAAATTATGTATTTTTACTTTTCAGGTGACTTTTAATGAACCGGCTCAACCTGTAACATCATTGTACAACCCTTTGAACACGTGTAATGAAATTGTGATTATAGATTGCTCATCCTTTATCGACATGTTTTTTTGCTCCTCCGTATTAAGAACATTTTTCAATTTCAGAGCTTACATCCACAGCTGGTGTCCTTAAAATCCCAATGTTTTTATATCTTTCACTGAAGATATACTAGTCGATGCTCAGATGACTGACAGTGATTATTATTTTCCAGTATAACCTACATGACCCTACATGACCCGAGCTTCGTTGGAGGGGAAGAGCCCTGGGACAACAGTGGCCTGGACCTGGAGAAGAGGTATCGGCTGGGCAGCGAGGTCACCAGCTTGTCCCTGTCCCGCTCCAGCTCCTCGGAGAAGAATGACCCTCTGGACAACCTCAACCTCAGCTTCAGACTCACCAGCAGTATGAGGTGAGACACCCTCATGCTGCCAGTAGGAAACTATGACTGACTGGAATATTTTATATACTGGTGGTTTTTCCTTTTAACCATTAGTATGAAACTATGTCTGCTTGCAATCATGACTGCATTTTAAGCAGTCTAAGGAGTGATTTTCCCCTTTGAGTGCTTAATTTGAACATGTTTTAGAGACCTGAAGAGGTAAAGCACAAATGATTGGAAAAGCAGTATTATTTCTTACACTGATAGATCACTGTGTCTCAAACTATGGTACCACTGGTGGTATGTGACCTCCCTGTAGTGGTACTTATTAAAATACTGAAATAAATTAATTTAAAAACATGTTATATTATCAAAAGTTTCTAATGAAAATGAACTCTGGGATCTCTGGAATGTAATTTAAAATATGTTTTGCAAATAATCTTCCTATTAGTAATAAACCTGCCTCCTGTGTGTACTGTCTGCAGCTGAAAGGCTCGGCCTACACTACTTTATTCTTTATTTTTTTTGTAAAAAGTTTGAGAAACAGTGCCATAGATTACTCTTGTAACCCCTTGTGGGGGTCCTGACCTCTAGGTTGGAAACCACTGCTACACAGTACATTATCATACCGTACATTGTTCTGTTTCTTTCTATTGACGATCTGCTTTTTCTTGTCTTTTCAGATGCTGCTTCAGATCCGCCAAAATTGCCGCAATGTTTACCATCGTCGTTCTCTGCAGTGTAAGTAGTACTGTAGATGTTTCCCTCCAAAATAACTGACACTATTGGTGAAGGACAAACAACAAATAACAGCATGGCTGTGTCTTAAGTTCAAATATACATCTACCTTACGTCATAATGTCACTAATGAGACATAAAAAAGTAAAATTATTTGTGGTTTTATATGTTGGAACAGTTCATCCATTCTCCTGGTCCCTCTCTGTAGCTACCTTGTCTAGTTTGATAGCAACCTCACTGTGAACGCAAGACTCTTAAACCACAAATAGTTGTTTTTATATTCAATATTTATGTGTTAATTAGTGGACTCTGAAGTGCTGGAAGAAATATATTAAGCTTAGAGATAGCTAGGCTAGTTGTTATCTCCTTGCTTTCAATCTTTAGGCTAGCCGAGCTAATCGCCTCCTGGCTTTGGCTTCATACTTCACACACAGCTGGAATCTCAGCGTAATTCCCAAAATGTTGAACTATTCCTCTAATTGCTATTCTTATTAATTAGATGAAGCTGAGTCTAATTGGGCAGGAAGGCAGGGAAATATCCTAGATTTGTTAGCTTAGCCCTCTTTTTGCTTCTGGTGCACACAGTACGCTTACAGCGCTGAATTTATGTGAAATCACACACAACAGTCGACTTCTACTAGTGGTTTAGCATGCCAACGCTGCTACATACTGAATTTCTCATATTTTCTCAGTATCTCGTGTAAATTGTATGTTTACGCACGTATTCTGGTTTCAGCTATTCTTCAGCATGTATCCAGATCGAGACAACCCCTGGAGGATGTTGGCAGTCTCTTCAACAGACAGTTTCTGTATCCTTTCCTACCGCATCGCTGTCGAAGCACATTGGTATTTTATGTTATGTTCTGAAATAAGAAACAAATAAAAGAGCATTTTCATCTGGCTTTAATCAGATTGAATGCTGCAGGGGAACATAAGAGGGAGATAAGAGGGAGTGGTAGCAATCCTGGTCCCTGCTGCTGTGTTTCAATGTGTACTTCAGTCTGTGAGTCACATATACAAGGAGGGAGGATCCTATTGTCTTTATCATGTTCTGAAAATGACTGAAGAGGAACGCCGCACACTTTACGAGATTACTTTTCCTTATAGAGCCTTTAATCAGTTTCAAAATGTAATCTCCAAAAAGCAGAAAAAAACTCAATTGAAAAGAAATAGTCGTCTGCAAAACATTTAATACCAGCCTCGTTTAAAATACACATTCAACATATTTTTTCACTTGACGGTACGTGTCATACAGCGATGAACCTGACAGATTTTCGAGACAACGCTTTGCTGAAGCTCCAGGTTGGAGGGCCTTTCACAGGAGGGATGATCGACCTCACCAACCAGGAGTACATCCTGATCCAGGTGGAGCAGACCGAGCAGGCGGGACAACGGAGGAGGAGGACTCAACAGGTGAGGGCATCTATGTGTTGCGTTGTGCTTCTTTTGCTGGATCATCTGTGAAATGTTGAGTATGGAAAGGCGGATAATCATTCATCCTTTGCTGTTTGTGAACAGGTGATCCATAATTGGACCATTCCTCTGCATGGTGAACGGAGTGACCAGATACTGATGACAAAAACATTTGAGATGCTCAGCAGGTACTCAGAGAACACTGAATGACACTGTGCAGAATGATTTTAACATGCATGTTGGCTTCTATGTCAGGTCACTTAAGGGACTGTGTAACTCCACTGGTCCAATGAAATAACAGCCAAGCATCGTACAGATTCGATACATTTTCTATCCACGCTATCTTTGCAACATCGACTTCTTTACAAACTCAAATAACCATGTATCATATAACAGAAACATAATATCAACAACCCAATGAAACCTGTTTCTAGGACAAAACAGACTGAATGAATGTTATTAGATTGAAGGGGGGTGCAGAAAATGGATGGTGCTATGGAGGGCATTGCTTTAAACTCCCTTCACACTCCAGTAACTTTCATACAGCCCTTAATGAGTAGTAGGCGCACAAAAACATGAACACCTGTACAATATAGTGCAATCCGATACAATTGTCAGACGTTAAACACCAGCTCTTTGAGGCTTGTTATATAGTTTTTAAATAGAGGCAAACCCTTTACAGTTATAATTTGCTTATTTATACAGAAGAGTAACACGTACAAACATTACAGCTAACACCTTCACCAGCAGATTCAATGATTATAAGCATCATTTGTTTAAGTAGGATCAGGTGCAAAAAGAAAGACATCAAACTCAGACTCATATTATAAAAAGAATCAATATTATGTGAAAAAATAGATTAATTTGTCACATAAAAATCCTTTTGTAGCCCCACAGATCGTCTAAAAGTTGCTAAATTGACAGGACGCTCCACAAAATAGGTGGATTTATGCCACATAACATCATATATTGATCCATTATTATTGAAAGTGTTTTCTTGGACAGCTTCATAAAATATTGTGAAGTCTTCATGCTGTTTTGGCTCTGCTGGCAAACATTATAAACATTTTCGAGTTCAGTTTTTGGACTGATGACATTCAGTAAAAACAAAAACACGCACGTCATTCTGTGCCGCTTCCTTTTCCCGCACAGTGACCCCATTGTCATCACGGTCCAGGCCTTCCTGCAGGATAATGAGGTGGTGCCGTTATCCATGACCCACCAGTCGCTCTACGTCAATGTGGAGACACAGGTGGCCATCGCTGGAATCATCCTGACTGGGGTCTATGTTCTCATCATCTTCGAGGTAAATGGCCTGTGATGTTTTTCAGTGCAGTATCTGCTGCCTTTTTGGAAGCAATCAGAGGAAGCTTGAATTTTATCCATAACTAATATACTGTAAATGTAACATCCACACAGCTGTTTTCATTTTGCCTGATTAGATCTCTCTCGAGCAGTTGAGTTCAGGCTTTTCTTGATTGATGGATTTGCTTCCATCTCCATCATCCGTAACATTTAACAAGAACACATCAGGACATTGACTTTGCCTGAGCGTAATAATGGAACACACCTGTGTGCTGTAGGTGTGCAAGGCTTTAAATGGGTCATACTAATTCAAAATACTAATGAGTAATAATTAATAGATGTATCACTACTTAAAACATTGACATTTAATTTGTAGTTTCTTAGTTGTTTTCTAAGTAAAATTAAATAATATTCAAATGCACCTTGTTTTTGACATAATGCTTATTTATAGAAAACTATTTTTTAATCATGAAAAACAAAAACAAAACCAGAAATAACATTTATGTTTAATTTAATTACATTTCATTTATATGCACCAAATCATAACATAATCATCATCTCAACACACTTTCCCTATAGAGCAGGTCTAGACTGTACTCTTTATAAAACTGTTTAGAGGAGACGCCCAACAGTTCACCATGACCTTGGCAACAGTGGCAAGGTCATGGTCCGGCAGTCTAGGCCTATATATATAACTAAGGGCGATGCTGTGAATCGATTTGGGTTGTCTATTGTCTACTGGTTGTCTAAACAATCAGGAATTAACCAGCTTTATTGATGCTGGCGCTCACTCAGTCTCATTCACTGTCCATGTCTCTAGACCCCTGCTGTCTCACTCTCGGACACAAACCAAATTAAACTTCTTCGTGTCACTATTATGCAGTGTAAATTGTGAGTCAGACTCAGATTTAGAAGCTGGGTACATGAAATAAACAAACCCAGAACACAACAGGTAGAATATCAGAGTTTAGTCCATGAATCCACCTGGATAGTCTCAGTTTCAGAGACATTTCAGGAAGACTGTGAACATTTTTGCCCGATCTGATCCCCCTTATTAACATAAACAATCATTGATTAATTTTTAATCAGTTCATAGTTCATTTTGCATATATTCTGTGTCATTACTTTGATGTGTTCCTCACTAGCCTCTCACTTTATACATACATACTGTGGATGTACAGCACATGTGTAATTTTCATTCATTTCCAGTCAGTGTTTGGTTTTAATTAGACAGGCTAATCTCCCCGAGCTTGACAAGGTGTGAACTCACTAAGCTGTGCCGGCTGAGGGGCAATACCATGGTGTGAATGTCAACAGCGGGCTGTGAGAGATGACAGCACAGTTACACTCTGCACACACACACACACACACACACACACACACACACACACACACACACTCGTGTGTCATCTCTGTCACTGACAGGTCCGCTCGCAGTGGCTGTAATTGAAAGTGCGAGGGATTGTCTCGAAAGTAGAAGAGCATATACAGTGCATGGCTATTCAGACATCAGCGAGATGTCATCTGACTTCAGCTCTGTCAGATTTCCATTTGTGACTGTCTCACTCCTCTGCAGACATTTTACATTAAACTTTAGTTTAATGGGTGATCACATAAGCTTTCTCTCACATACAGGATATTGTGATTTTCTATGGTCAAACAAAGGAGGCACTGCCCCACTCAAATAAATGGAAAAATCTGCGTTTATAACTGGATTTTGTCTGAATGTGCCCTAAACATGACAAAAAAAAAAGTGCCCTAGACAATGCATATTATATGGAAGTCATTTAATCTTCCATGTAGGTCAAGACAAAACCCAGAGGTCCCAGTTTCTCTTGAATAGACTGAATATGCATAAACTGACCAACTTTCCTGCAATTTATTGAGATGGTATGAATGTCAGAGGAGCAGCTCTGATGTCTGATAATACATCCATGCTTATCACAGACCTCAATTTTTTTTAAATAATGGGATGCATCATACATGAGAGGAGTGATGGAGCCGGGTGGAGGAGGGCGGCTATAAACAGCATCATGGAGTCAAGTCTGTAATTTCTCCTTCAAATTCTGCATTTCTTGACGTTTTACACAGAAGAAAATGACAGTCATAGATCTAATGGGACACACGCCTCGACAAGATTTTTTGACTCATCTTTTCCTGTAGCTGCTGTCTGTAAATCAGACTTATTTTGAGAATTATTTTATTTTGGGAATGTCTACAGTCCACAGTTTGAGATGCAGTGCATGTCGTCTTTATTTAAGTTTATTTAAGAACAGATACAAAAAACAAAAATAAAACGTCGGCATGAGTAACAGTGTACTGCAAAAACATAATGTAAAATTAAAAAAACTTTGCAGAAATGTCTACAGTCACCATGCTCAAGTGACATTTATGGCATGTCATTTACTAGTAGATAATTTCTGATTTCTCTTGTACGTAAATGGAGAAAATTTGCCATAATGTGACTTATGTGCCTGTTATTAAGTGTTGTATTGTTTGTTGTTTTCTTATTCAGAGGCATTAAGCTAAGTGTTTGGTGAATCTCTTGAATTTTCAGATTGTGCACCGCACTCTGGCAGCCATGCTGGGATCTTTGGCAGCGTTAGCAGCTCTGGCTATCATCGGTGATGTAAGTCTTTTTTTTTTTACTTTTCTATTTTAGTGAGCTGTAAAATAAATAAATGATACCTTTAACTCCTCGCTATGGATCAGTTTCCCTCATAAAATTACATAAAATCTTTCATTGGCTAAAATTACAACATCTTAACTCACCAAAAAATGTAAATGACACAAAAGGAGGGCGCTCTTATAGATTGTGGTGTTCATCATCAAGCTGTGTTCACATACTCAAATCAAATTTCCTAATAATCGCTCAAAGCCAAGTGTAAGAAAATGGATGCATGTAAAAAAAAAAAAAAGATGATTCATCATCAAGGTGTGCAGGTAGGGATTTTATTAATTCCTATAGTCCAAAGGTCCAAAGGTCAGGAATGTGTCAACTTGGAAAACATAGTTTTCAAACTTTGCACAGGTGTAATTAATAACATTATTTACAGGTACGAGTTTGTGCAGCTCGCCGGAACACTTCAGTGAAACAGAGCCCTCGTTAGTGTTATGACTTCCACCTGTGCTTTTCCTGCAGCAAGCAAGTGGAAATGTTTGCTGTGGAGACAAGACTGATAGCACCCAAAGGCAGGATCTGGGCCAGAGAGGAGTTATAGCACTGCTCAAATACAGTGACAACAAATACATTTGTTAAACTTGCCAGGAAGTTTGCCGTATACTGTTAAGTGATGCTGCTTTATTGTGTGATATATGGTAATAAAACTCAGTCAAATCTAATTATTGTCTTTGTCTCCTCCACAGCGGCCCAGTCTAGTTACTGTGGTGGAGTGGATCGACTACGAGACACTGGCTCTTCTGTTTGGCATGGTTAGAAGTCAAAGATGTTTTTTATATGTTAATTTACTCAACAGACCTCCTGTCGGACAGTCTGGCTTGTAAAAGCATTCCTTTATTTTCTATCACCGTCACTGTCTGACATCTTAACTTCACTTTCTGTCCGTTTCTGTGGAGGCAAGTGGAATCGACAATATCAAATCTAGTCTCCATGGAAACAAACATTCATGAGTATGCCTAAAAAACAAGACTGGATTTTATTTGACACGTTGTAACTTTACATCACATCACATCTACAACACAGAGATATATCAAATAATATTCATTATTCACATAGAAGATCGATGAAAATAAATTTCATATTGATGCATGACCACAGATGGTAGCTTCTTTTGGTTGGACAACTTCCACTGTCAACAGCTGCCACAGAAATTCTCATCTCAGTCTGAGGAATATAGCAAAGCTAAAGGCAGTACATGTCAAAGATACCATATATTTGTATGTGCCACACTTCACTTCATACAAAGAGGTTGTTTTGAACTGTTTATGTATGATTAACAGTTTGGAGTTTTCTTACCTTCTGACTGTTTTTTGGCCTTAGCACTCATTTTGCTGTCATGCCATAATGGGTCTAATAATAAAGTAAAAAAAAAACATCCAACCATCCTGAAAGTGGAGCACAGCGGAGAGATTTGTCTTACTGACCACAGTCTCTTACGTGAGCACCATCTTGTTGTCTGTGGCAACTATTTTCAGGGTGACATATAATCCTGTTACATAATGGAAAATGGTTGCTTGTTTTTTTTTTGTTTTTAAAGAAATGTGTCCTGTTTTCTTCCAGATGGTGCTGGTGGCCATTTTTTCAGAGACTGGCTTCTTTGATTACTGTGCTGTGAAGGTGAGCGATGATGATAATGATGTGTCCCAGTACTAGACACAGAAAACAACAAAATCATTGCAATAAATGGAGACAGTCTGACATTTTGTGCATGAAGGCATACAGCACCATAAACAGTAATTGTAGATTTTATTTAATAGTAAGGATATTGAGTTAAATCTATGAAAAATAGATGCCCACTCGTATTTTAAAGTTGTCTCAAAGGTGACAGGTTTTGAGTTATTTCTGGAATGAGCAGTTAGACATGTGTGGTCCAGGGTTTCTACTCACAAAATATCGTAGAAATTAAATATTCTATGCATAACTACGTTTTCCTTAGTGTATAATCACCTGAAAATAAGTGTTATCATGTTTTTGTTACCTTACGGCGATGCTCCACCGGGCACGCCTTCTGTCACGAGCCGGCCACCACACTGTTTTGGTCTGTTCTCCATGTGACTTCAAACTCCACCAAGAGCGTTTCAGAAGCATTTTGCCTGTCAGACTTTGTTAACTTGCTCAGATTTGATAATTTCTTTTTATGATTTATGTGTTTCTTAATATGTAAATATGCTACACAGTTAAATTGTTTCCCTTTTGGCTGTTTTTGAAGTTTGCGCCAGTTGTTTTATTTTGAAAATCGACTGCATTCTCTATGAATTTTCTGTGTCTGACTTACGACCAGCTCGAGCTGCTCTGTGCAGATTGACACGAGCTGCTTACGGCATCCGTCAAAAAAAAAAGCAACAAAAAAACAGCCGTGGGTTCTTGCCGTAGCAGGAAGCTGCTTCTGAAGCGCCCGTGGGGTCTCAAACATTGACTAGAACGGCTGCAATTAGCTTTGGTGGCTGCAGTGCACACGGACTGTGTTGCATATGTAGCTGATGGAATTTGGCCTTCAGAATTATATCTACTGTACAGATACGGTTCCTCTTCCACAGAGCTCTGCCATGTTGAACCTACAGTGGCCCAGAACAGACAAACTAAACACTGACTCTAGATAGGGCCTTTGGCAAGGAAAGTGAGGGGGTTGCAATCCACAACGACAGCGCTCGATGCTACTAAATCCTTCACACTGGCCCTTTAATTGTTAATTTCTTAATATAGAGTTGTGTCTTCATACATTTCAGGACTTTAAAGTTAGGTTAAGGTTAACCCAGATTCTATTGGTACTATACCACAGATCTACACAGATTCTCACGTTCGTCTATTACTCTACAGTAAAAGATAAGACCTCCATCCTCACTGCACAAGGTCACAGTTTCCTCCCATCAGAGAAACAGCTCTGGGGCACTCAGTTTTAATCCTGAATATTCTGCATAGATGGTGAACGAGGGTGAGTGCCTTTGTCCTTCAGGTACAGTAGCACTCAAACCAGGAGAACAGAGGGATCATGCAGGCTCATGAATTTTAAGTGTGAGTTGGAGAGGGCAGGCACTCCAAATTAAAATACCTTCCCCGAGAACAGCTGAGCAGCTCTGACACATCGTACTATTACATACAAAAGGTGGCCATCTTGAGCCACTCCCACGGGGGAAAAGGCTGGCATTAAAGACTGAGTGTGAATCTGTGTGTATTTCAATATTAGTGGCTATTTTTGGAATCTTGAGTACCCCTTCTAGTGCTACTTCTCGTAATGGAAATGTAAGAATTAAAGGACTCATTTATGATGTTTCACTATTGTATTCTTAATGCTCTGACAGGCTAAAACACATCTCAGTGTCAGGACTTTACTGCAAACGTACTCTGAATGAATCAAGACGTACACTCGATTGTTTGCCGAGTGCCATTAACAATGAATCATTATCATATTACTTCTCTTTGCAGGCTTACCAATTATCCAGAGGACGAGTGTGGCCGATGATCATCATCCTCTGTCTCATCGCCGCCATTCTCTCCGCTTTTCTGGACAATGTGACCACGATGATGCTTTTCACCCCTGTCACCATTAGGTGCAGTATAGCCATTTATAATGTCCCAATACCTGCGCCTGTGCCAACTAACACTGGGTGAAATGGACCCACATTTATGTGATGTGTTACAGAAACCTGCTGAGTAGTTTACTCATCTGACACTAGACAAGACACAAAGTTTTTGCATCTAATCGGTGATTTGTGTCCAGTAACCTCACAGTATTCTTTTAAATGGTCGCTTCAGTTACGATCAGATCACGACCTCCTCACTGAAAACGTACATTACAATCCTAAAAACAGAACTACTACACGGAGGCTACAATTTATTTTAGTGCAGTGTCTTACAAATTAGCTGTGTGTGTGCCGCCCACCTCCCTCTATCCCTCATTGTTAGTGTCTCTATTTTCCGTCCTTGAATTGAGTCCACACAATAAACCATTATTAAGTTCTCAAAATCGAGAAGGTCAGAGTATAGATTATATTTGTCTTGACTGAAATTAGAGTGGATATCCTGTACAGCCACGATGTTAAAGGACCAATGCTTTTTTTTTTTTTTATCTTCCAATATCCTTTTTATGTTCCTGTATTTATTTTTTCCCACTCGTCCCAATATAATCGGGGCTAAAGGGCTTTTCTGTCTCTATCTGATTTTGCAGGTTGTGTGAGGTGCTTAATCTAGACCCCAGACATGTCCTGATTGCAGAAGTAATCTTCACCAACATCGGAGGGGCTGCCACAGCTGTCGGAGATCCACCCAATGTGATTATAGTATCAAATCAGGACCTGCGCAAAGAAGTAGGCACTTTCACAGCTTTTTCTGCCTAAACTTGCACTAATATACTGTTACAGATCAGCTCGGTGTAATCTGACAAATGAACCAGACGCTCAGTAAAGCAAACATGATGCTCTTCATGACTTAGAATAATAAGATAAAGGGGTCATTGCTGTTTGAGTCGTACAGATGGTACAGTAACCCCTTTATTGATCTTTTTTGTGTTGATATGCTCCAAGTTTTTTAAAATTCAGGCAGCAATATTAGTTTGATTCACAGACTTTGTGGCTTAATTACATCCGAGCGTCATTGGGAGATTTTGAAAAAAGTAACAAAGGTCACTGTCCTAATGAAAAGATGAATTATTCAGACTTTTCCCTCATAAGTTATTGTGTTTGCACTGATGAAGTTACTGTGTTTGTATTGATCGATTGCCGTCAGCTTTTTGGACAGCCTGGTTGGCACTTAAATGTTGTGAAAATCTCATTTTATGACAAGGTGTTTGGTTAATTATGAGAGGAGCATCTATTACTGTCATTATAGGGCAGTAATTGAACATTGAGAACAGAGCTGGCAGTTATTAATCCAAACAGCTCTGCTGCGACAGACAGGGACAACAGCACCACTTAAGAGTTATTTTGATAGAAACGTTAAATCAAATGACTCCCTGTAATGTGAAAGGGATTCTGATGCTGCCAGTCCGACTAAAATTCAACATCCAACTCTGAAGCTTAACACAGCTTTTAGTTTTTGACGTAGCTCATTGATTTTGTTTAACAGGTGGCAATTACGAAGACTCCAATGGGAGGGCCACGTTGTAATGTGTCTATTGCTGTGAGTCTTTCTGCCCTCTAGTGGTCAAAAATGACTAAACGCAGCTTTAACGTACGAGCAAACAAAAACAATCCATCACATTTCCTCTACAAAGAATGGACAAACCAAACACTGGCTACAGATAGGGCGACCGTAGCTTCTCCTACATGCTTTGAAGGGGAGTGGTTGCAAACTCACCTCAAGATGCAGCTGAATCCTACACACTGGTCCTTTAAGAAATCTCAGACTGTTGCCACCCAAAGGTTTCTGAAGAGCCATTGCTGTAGCCGGGCTGAATGATGCTTGGTTACTCAAACAAACCACCTGTGACGGCACCCATGTGTCAATCATTCTGCATAACTTTTAACCTTAATATAATTTTAACAGGTGACTTCTATACAAATGCACCCTCAGTACAGTTGTCATGAATGAGGAAATTAACTATAGAGACCAAAACTGTTTTTTGTACCAGGCTGTAAACATGTTTATTTCTGCTGTGAAGTTCGGCATTTTAACATGGGGACTTATGGAGACTGACATGTTCCGTAGCCAGCTTCGAGTGGCTGTTCGAGGAACTGCACTTCCACATCAGCTTAATTTTACAGCCATAGAGGTTGCCGCTTGGTTGCCACTTTTACTTTGTCTGCTGTTTATTTAAATGGACGTTGCAAGCAATTCAAATATCACTGTTGTAGGATTAAATCTTTTCAAGGACAAAGATACTTTTTGATTTATATTTGTTGTGACATTTAAGTTGGTTACTTGGCCATGTACTCTTTCTTTGCTCTTTCGGGAATGTGCAATTATAAAATACTCAGGTTTTCTGTCTCCTTTCTTGCCTGGCATGGGTAAGTGTAATAAGATACTTTCCAAGATACTTTACACTACAACTTAATAGCACTTACTGTATCCCTTAAAGTACACCTTCATGTTTTTGTCTTCATATTCCTCATATAAGCTCTGATATTCATGACCTAATATGGACTTTACAATGCACACACATCTATAGTCTACATACAGACATTTGCAAGTATTTTATGGGAATGCACTCGGGGTAAATTTAATCATCTGTGTTTGCTGTGTTGTACACGTGTTATCTCCGTTCAGCACAATCTCTCTACGTATTTATACAATCATGAGTCATGACCCTTATTTATGTTGATGTGCAGGTGATGAATGGAGATGTAGTGGCAGTGAAACCAATTTATATGTTTGCTGCTGCCGTCATAAATCACGGGAATTAAAAATGTCAAAACGGTGGAGAAAGAAACTGTAACACCTGACCAGTGTTACATACTGTCGCTGTAGCAGTCTCCCTATAGCCAAACGTTGCACCTCCTCGTACATGTTTTACTTTTAATCATGAATATTGTCATGTCATACAGCTTATACAGTCGTTGTAAGTTCCCAGTGTTAGGACCCAGACCCTCTCTATAGGATTAGTGTCTGATTAAACTTGAAGGAGAGACCAGAGCTTCACCTCTGATGAAACAGTGTGTGAAACCATGTAACTGAACGCCCATCTCGTTTCCCGTAGTCGATGACGTACATCAAACTCAGTTGAGACCTTTGTGACAATCTGTGTCTTTGTACCAAAAGGCTGAGGGTGACAAACAATGTTTCCCATGTCTGGAACATATTTTAGTGGCTCTTTGAAATATAATTGTCTCTTCCTAAACTGAGTTCTCCTCTTCTCTAAGCCATGTTGTCTTTATTTATCTATTGTACGGATTGTGACAAAAGTGATGTCAGTAAACAGCAGCAAGAACATTTTACTGAGTTAATCAGAGCAGCCTGATGCTGTCTGAAAAGGGCAATGACTTGTAGGCTCTTCTCATAACCTTCACTCTTCTTATACTCTGAGGGGCATAATGCTACATCACTAGAAGACATGACATTTTCCCAGCTGCTTGATGTGGCATCTGTTCACTATGCGTGACATTTTAGCCTTTGTGGGTAGCAGCAGTATGTGGTCTCCTTCGGTATACAGTAGCTCCTACAGCATCCGGGCTCCCGTGGCCCGCTGTCCGGTTTGTCTTGGCTCGGTTTCCCAGGTGACAGAACCACGGGGACACAGCAGCAGCAGCAGCGAGCTCATTCAGTCATGTCTGGCCTCTGATAAGGACAGCTTGTGTGTGCATGCACGGTTTGCTTGCCTGTTTGTTTGTTTGCATGCTCGCTTGTTTGTGTCGAGGGGATTTTCGGGAGAAATCCAGAGATAGAAAGAATGGCACAGCTGTGAAGTGTGTGTTTAGGTGATTCTGCCCCTCATCAGAGTGTCCTTGTATTTGACTTGTTATAGAGCAAGATAGCATGGTGCATACAAAATCTCTACCTGCTTTTGGTATAATTTTATTGAGGGACACTGGTGAATCTCCTTGCCAAATGGATCTCCTCCAACCAGTCAGGAGAGTCGTTGACACTGGCTCTGATATATGGACACAGCAGCTCACAGGTTTACTGCTGCAAATAGATACATTACAGCAGCAAACATACAGACAAACTTAGATTCTTTAGTGGCTACTGAGCCACTGGAATGACTGGAAACATGTTAAAGACTGAGATACAGATATAAGATAGTCTCTAGTTTCTAGAAAGAGTTTTCATTTATTCGAGACTTGCATGAGCATCCCAGCAGACTGAGAGAGAGAGCAGGTAAAGGAGTAGTCAGATCTGTATTGTAAGAGCGAGGCGAGGAGGTGACGTAGTGATGTTATTAGATATTACATATATATTTGCATTTAATCTGCTGCACAATTAACGAAACACTTGCCACAGGCTTCATGCTCAAAAACTATGCAAGAGTATCTTTATCTGTGTCATATGCTGATTTATCCTGCTGCATGTTTCATCGTATCACCCCTCCTCTCCTCCTTCTATCTTTTTGTTGCAACTTGAAATTGCAAATCCTGTAGAGGTCACTATTAACCAGTTTTATCACTATTCTTCATACTGTGCAAGTATAAGGAATACAGACAGTAAAAATCACTCACAGGACTTTATTTAGAGGCTTTATCATTTAGAAATTGTATGTTATTCGCATGATGTCATACAAGGACACATTTCCATGGAAATATTTGATGATAATGATTCTCTGGGAACAATTAGCTCTCACTTTTGAGGACAACCTCAGCTGGGGGCTGCTATTTCTTACTCATGCAGGAAGTAAGATGTGCTCCACACAAAGCTAGAGCTCGGTGGACGTGGAAAAAACCTTAAGGATGCAATTATCATCACTCTTTTGTGTGCAATGATCAATTTTGTGTCATTTTCCTGAGGCTACTCTCATATATTGCTACTTATTATAATGCCATTGTGTATATCTTAACAGTATTCTTCGTCAAACATAGAGAACTGTAATTATTTTAATGACTGCTTTACTGTGATATAATAAATATGTAGATTAGAGGTTACACCTGCACCTGCTTACATCCCTTTTCTTTGTCTCAGAGAATGAACCTCATTCCTGAACCTGCTTTCTCAGAGGACCACATGACTTGTCTTACTTTGTGTCGGTGCTCTACAGATCACTGCATACAGTTTTTTTCCCCCTCATCAAAACTGATGCCAAGACATTAATGCTTATATCTGAATGAAATGTGTTCCACTCTTAAAAGACTGTCGTCTAACACATCATAATTCTTTGTCTTACAGGGGATTGATTTCGCCAGTTTCACAGGATACATGTTTCTTGGAATATGCCTCGTCCTTTTCACCTCATTTCCTTTCCTGCGGATGCTCTACTGGAACAAAAAACTCTACAACAAAGAGTCCATTGAAATAGTCGGTGAGTTCAAATAAAAACACGTCTTCTACCAAGTCATTTTCTACGCAGACGATGATTTGTTTGAAGCCATGAATGGTGACGCTGAATAGCGGAGTTATCATGTTGTTATTGAGCTGAAATGTAAATAGCTCTGGATGTGGCACAATCTAAAATCAATTACGGCTGCTTTTGATTATTATCATGAAGCGCATTAACTCCATAAGAACATCAGTGCACATACTGTAGCTACATACTACATCTATTCACCTTCTCGGGCGATGCAGTGACCTCAAAGAAACTTAATTAACTCGGCATTATGGCCTCAGCCCTCAAACTCCCACACATGATGTATGGCGCCCTCTGAATTGAAGACTTTCCCTGCTCTGTCTCAGGTGATTTCCACAGTATTGCATTCTCATTTTCCTCGTCCGAGGGCCAGGTCACCTCAGATAAAACACCTTTGGATTATACAGCGCGCTAGTTAATAAAAGAGAAAATCTCTTTGGTCATGATGGAATAGCTCAGATGTTAATGATTTAAGTTTATAACTAGGTTTACAGCTGCTTTTAGGAGGACCAGTTTTGGTCTCAGTAAACGCGGTTTCAAATTAGTTTAATTGGTGATAGGTGAAGTTCAACATCATTTACCGGGATGGAACACTTTCACCTTTTGCCTCTTTCAGCTGCTGGGCTCCGTCGAGAGTCTGATGACTCACCCAAGTCTGGAAAAAAAACATTTACTCTGATGTTCAGCTGTTCACTTTGACTAGTTTGAAGTAAACTCTCTTCCAGAGAGTAGCCTGAGAGCAGTAAAGGACTCCAACCCATTCCCCCCTCCTAATTGTGCTATTGTATAAAGTACTCAGCTTATCTGCACAGTTCTTTTATACTTCTCCTTAATTATCCATTAACAGAGGAAACAATTATTTGGTTAAGGAATTACACTGTCCAAAGGTAAGATCATTTACTAAGAATAGAAACTACAGGCTGTGTTTAGTTTGGATTGTAACTGTGCCCTCCATCCTAGCAACTATCCGCTGCTACTCTAGATCTTTGCATACGAGACCTCGGGGATGTAGATAATGGACAAAGTAATAAAATAGGAATATTTGTGCGAGATTGTTTGCAATTCTTCCAGAAACACAGTCAACCCTTATCAGTGTTTACCCACAACCCGATAGTCTCCCCCCTCTGAGAGAAAAAACCCAGTAGGTGATCATTAAAACAGAGACCACCAAGCTTCCCAGTCGTCGTCACCAAGCTCCCATTTAAGGAGCGAGGAATACCGGCTGTTAGGAGCTGTATTGTCACACTGAGCCCCGGGCGGATTGAAGGAAGCCACTGCTGATCACCGCAGCGATTGGTCAATGCAGGCCTGATAGCTCATCTGTAAATCCCACCCCGTGGAGCTTCCGCTTCTCCTGCCAACCTGGCCAACCTAGGAGAGCGTGCAGCTAAATCAGCTCAGAAGCCCCTGCCACGACTGGTAATTGCGAAGATTCGCTTACAGGAATGTTTTTTTTCCAGTGCCAGTTAGATCCTATTAAGGTCACCTAGCAACCTTCCTGAAAAAGGATGGCACCTACTGATATCTACACGGGCGTCCGGCTCCCTCGTGCTGTATCTCTGCTTCAACACTGGCTGTTCCTGAGCTGGTCAATGTGTCCATCGCCTGGCTGCATTAGTCCCTCTATGGGGGCTCACAGCATATTGACCGAAAACATCTTTATATCTTCGGTCGGCCTCAGCTGTAGGAGCTATTATCACTCAAACACCCCCCCCCCCCACACACACACACACACTACAAACATGCTACATACTGCTTCTAACTAAGCTTCACTGCTGTAATGACTGTGAATCCATGTGTTTGACATACATGCATTTGTCCTGTTCCTCCAGAGCTCAAGCATGAGATCTTGGTTTGGAGGCAGACGGCTCAGCGTATTAACCCTGCCAGCAGAGAGGAGACAGCTGTGAAATGCCTCCTGATGCAAAAAGTGCTCAACCTGGAAAGTCTGCTCCGCAAGATGATGAAAACCTTCCAAAGGTTAAAAAAAGGCGCTGAAAACAGAAGACATATGTGTTATTGTTAAGAAGGAAATACATGATAAAGACATGTTTAGCACATATTTCGTGAATGGAACAAAGAATTTGGCATTTATCACAATATTGTTACTGATTTTTGGACAGAGACTTCTAATTTATGCCTATTAATGCAGATTTAGTTGCTTAAACCACACCATTACACTGAGCATTTTGAAAATCAGTTTGAGGAAGAAAGAAAAAACATGGAAGTCCAAGAATAGTTTCTTTTTTTGTCCCTTTGTCCAAGATGTTTTCCAGACAGGCATAGCAATTATTGCACAATACAATCTGATACACAACATCCAGTGTGTATTTACAAACAGCTGCTACAGACATCATTTTCCACAAATATTTTAAAACTCTTAGGAGAGTGATGAGCCTAGAATTATATGTTTATTTCTGTTTAACGCTCGGAAAAATGAAATCTATAAGAGACTAAAATGTTGCTCTCTCTCTGACAGACAAATTTCTCAAGAGGATAAGAACTGGGAGCAAAACATTCAAGAATTGCAAAAGAAGGTAAGCTTTCATACTTCACCTCAGACAGGTTCCTTACCCGCTGTGACTGCGGTGCGTTGATGTTATCTCAATAATGAACTTGAAACTTCAGTCGTGTGATAAAAGAATATGTTTTTCTCCTCCACAGCACAGAATAACCGACAAGGTTCTCTTGGTGAAATGCGTGTCCGTCCTTGGCGTGGTGATCTTCATGTTCTTTGTCAACTCCTTCGTCCCCAGCATTCATCTCGATCTCGGTAAGTGCAGCACCGTCTCATTATTGCGCTGCTTTCACAGGCCTCACTGCGTGCTTATGGGTTCTGTCATGTAATTATGAAAACACAGCTTCCTGTGTCCTTGCATTCGAAATGAGCCAAAATAATGGGCTGACTAGCAAATGCAACCAACAAATTACATGGATACTGAGCTGCATTTAGACCCATCACATTACATCTATTCATGCGCTGCAGTTTCAAATCTGTGTTAAACAATAATGTTCTGGTAAATCTACAACCTGCACTTTGATATAATAGTTGTGTTACAAATCATGTTCGGCCTCTTTTTGAAGAGTTTCTTGGCAAAGATAGGAACCAGTAATACTGACACAAACAACAGAGTGTACATAGACAAGTTCAATCACCAAAGCTACTATACTCAATATTTTTAGAATAACAACGCATCAAATTGGTCCCACAACTTTACTGTTTAAGTTCAATCTCTGGCTCACTCATTAGCATACCTTTTAGCATTTTTCTTTTACAATAAAAAGCCTCTAAAAATCACTAAAGAAACAAATATTCATTTCCATAGCTGATGGCGACCAAAAGCTAAAAAAATTGTGAATATTGGATTATTAATTCCATTCAACAACTTCAGTTTCAGTTTCAGTTTTATTTGTCATATGTAGGTTAACATTGCGTCAACAGTACAGTACAATGAAAGGTGTTAGACAAGAAAACTTGCAAGTGTTGCTCAGAATCTGCTAGATGTGTACTGTCAGTTTGTCATTTCAATTTAAAAAATGATAATATATCAGTGTTTGTTGTGTTTATGGTTGCCCCCCGTTTCCCAAATAATCAGTTAATGCAGCTTTCAAGTTTTTTTAAAAGATCAGAGGTCATAACCACTGATACCATTTTTAGTGTACAAGTATTTACAAAATGTGGTTGTAGAAACCATCCATGTGTCACAATTCAAAAACACAGAACCCAAATGCAAAAATTCAAAATATTCAAGGATTCAAGGATCAAGACTGGCTGGAGAGAGAGGCTGGGTCTGAAATAACAGGCAGCAGAGTGAGAACATGAATCAGTTACAAGGCAGAATGAATGAATGAATGAATGTTACCAAAATGCTGGCACCATGGCTTTACACTGGCTTCAGTATTTGTGACAAATGTTAATGGTCCAGTGCATTCAATGACAAATCCATTAACAGAAGTTTAAAGCAGTTGTTGTGTAAACACGACTTCAGCGCTACCGCCTGGAGAATAGGAAGTCCTCTAAATCTGCTTGCTTGCATATTTCGGGCATGTTAGCAGAGCTGGACATGTGGGTTAGGTTGAGGGTTATATCTTGTCTGTCTGACGCTTCTGACTGCGATGTCTCTGATGTGTGCTCAGTGGACGACCTTAACAGCATCTCATTAATGCTAACACTATCCCTAAATGAAGATGGCTGTATGCAAACGCACCCTGTCATCTCTCCCCTCTCTGCTGAGGCCACTCAGTCACCAAACATGCTCAGTTAATTACAGGCGCTGCTCAGGTTACCTCTGTGTGACATTTATTAAATGGGAATGACCCCACAGCAGCGTGTTTTCTGTCCCTGTGGAGGGATAGGCGCCTATCCAAACACGACTCTCATTAATGCATGCAGGTCACACTCAGGGTTGACGACTGCAGTCTATTCATTCACATGTTTTCGAAATTGGGCCTCATTAAAATTTCATTAACTTCACACAGTAAGATTTAATTTCAGCCTGATTATTGCCTGGTCATTTGATCCCTTTAATGTATCTGTGGTTATGTGAGTTACTCTGTGGTTTGGATGAAACTTTATTGATCCATATGGCAGAAATCAGGAGAGTTTAGTTGTGAAAGTTTTGCTTGAAAACACAGATCACTAAACAAACACTGAAGGGTTTCAGATATGTTGCTTACAAGTGGCAACCTCTGTGACTGTGAAGTGCAGCCAGTGCAGAAGTGCATAAACTGCAGTTCCTCAAACGTCCATTTGAGGCTGGCTACAGAACGAGTCAGTCTCCATAAGTCCCCATGTTAAAATGTCCAACTTCACAGCAGAAATAAACATGTTTACAGCCTGGTACAAAAAACAGTTTTGGTCTCTACAGCTAATTTCCCAGTTCATGACAGCTGTAGAGTCTGAATTTTTATAGAACTCACCTGTTCAAATTATTTTTAGGCTTAAAGTTCTGCATAATTAACAGTGCGGCTGCTTTGATTAACAGGTAGGTGCAATTACAGGTGGCTTGTTTGAGCACCCAGGCTTCATTCAACTCTACCCACGATCCATGTTTTTGCTGTATTTTGCCAAGATGGTGGCAGCCAGAGCCACCACAGAAATCGATAAGGCCATCGATAGGACCAGAGTTTTGCTTATTTAGTCAAGTCTTTGTCAAGGCAAAAGGATACCTGAAGCATCACCGTTTCTTATGCTGATGAGCGTACAAGATACTCAAGCCAGAGCACACATTTCTTTATCTTTTGGCTTTGGCCTTGTGTTCATTTACTTTGTTTTGTCTACCTTATGGAGAACTTTGCTGAGACATTTTTCACAGCACACATCTTGTCTCAGACACTGTTGTCTTGCTCATGATAGATGAGTCTATCATGATCTGCTCAGACTTGCCTAAAAGCTCTTTTTAATTCCTTTTAATTGCTCCTGGGTGCAGCCGCGGGAAACATCAATATAGTGAGAAAATCAAAAGTGTCATATTTTGTCTGGATTTATTTATTTATTTTTTTACATCTGTTGCTCGAAGGAATCACAGAACTTTATGTTTACTGGGTCCCTTACTCTGGATTGTCTACTTGTGTTTGCAACCTGCAAGATAATACTTAACTAAAAATCTATATATTTGCTAGATGGGACATGCATTCCAATGCAATTTACACGTGAATTTCGCCTTCCATTGTCACACTAAATGACGGTGAGGTAACTGAACTCTCTAATGGGTATATTAGCTGAAAGCTGGCCTTTAACGTAAGAAGGAAAACATGACATTTGACATGACAAAGACCTTCAACAGACATCATCTATACAAGACAGGAATGTCACACTTTTCCTCTAATGAAGATCCACTGTTTGTGGGCAGAGAGGAGTAGTAGATGTAGTGTTTTCTAACCCTGCTGACCTTCCTCTTCGCTGCAGCAGGTTGAACCCTCCTCTAAACTCGCCTGAGAAATGCTATCAGAATCGTTCACGACAACCTCATATGTCAACTCGCAGAGTTCCCTCAGAAAACTGTAAAACAGAAATGAATTCAGCCTTTTTAGTTAAACCTTTACCAACAGGGAGCTTCTATAGGTATGTTAACATATAAACTCCCTTTTCATTGACTTGTTTTGAAGCCATGTGTCATGTTTTTATCTTTGCATGCATATGAAGGAGAGATCTGTAGGATCTTACATACCTCTTACATTAATTCTGTGGACAATCCCCCAATAAAACTTCTGTTTGCTACGTACTGTTCAAAAAAGGCATTTCAGTCAGACAACAATGTTTTATTGCAGCAGCAGAATAGAGTTTGGCGTCTATCATCACTCCCTGCAGACATGTATACATAGAGATATTGAGGAGTGATGAGCAAATAGCTTAAACCCCCCCCCCGGAGCCCGCACGTGGGTGCTGGGGTGGTGGTGGTGGTGGTGGTGGGGCTGAAGAACAGGCGGTGATGCTGATGCAGGGCAGTAATGGCATTGGCAGAGCAGAGGGCGAGATGGGAAATTTTGCAGCTTAAATAAGATCGCCAAATTGGAAGGGTGTGCTTTGGATTGGATGATTGTGGAGAGTGAAGCATGTCACGTGTACGTATGCGGTGCAGCTCGAGTTGTCTGCCTGAACTAGCTCGCAGGCAGTGTTTTCAGACCGATTTAAAGCTGCGCTAATCAATATTTTTATATATTTGTCGAAATTAAATTGTAAAAAAAATGTCCACTTCTATGTGAAACAGGTCACTTGTTTTGTGAAATCCACAGAAAAAAAAAAAAATCAATTCTGCAAACTTTTCATCATCATTGTTTCCAGCACTAAACAGCAAACAGACACTTGCTAGTTAAAGTGGAACATTTGGCAGCTGAAAATGAGTTGACAGAGACCAAACAATAGCTAAAAAGATGGTGAATATTGAACACAACTTTAAATGAATGCTAATGTTGCTTCATATCTGCAGGACGTTTACAGTAAACAGGCAAGCGTTAACTAAAAAGTTAACCGTTTCAACTTATTGGTCATTTTTAGCAACAGCATTTCAAAAATTGCCCCACGTTTACCCTAAAAATAGCCTCTATTGTAATTTAGAGAGCGATTAAATACTGGAGAACCAAATTGTTAAAAACACATTTGCAGCCCAGCTGTCGCTGAACTCCAGCAGAGACTATCAGGACCGCCTCAGCAGGCTCTGAACATGTAAACATGTCGTGATGTCTCTCTTTCAGTCTTGAGCTTCTTATCAGCGTCTCTGTCTCCAATCTTCCCTCTCTCACTCTCCCTTTCATGTCCCTTCGTCGCTCTCCTTTCATCGCTAATTCTCATCAGTTGTGAAGTTATTTCCCCAAAATGCACTGGCCAAATGCAATTACTGAGGCTCACCTGTTAAATCAGATTTTCTCCAAGTGGATGCACACTCATCTCTCTTTCAAAAAAAAAAAACGCTGGCTGGTGCCAACGTTGGTCCTCCAGATTAGAATGTGTTGAAATTACATGTTTGTGATAATGAATGCTTCAACAAAGACAGACCAAATGTGGCATTTTCATATTTGTTAATCACTGACTTCTCTGGGGCGGCAAAGGCAAAGACAAAAAGTGGAAATGAAGACCTGGACGTAGCGTCTGTAACGTTTAAGAAAGGTTACTGTTCTTTTTGAGGGTTATGAATGAAGAAGACACAGAAGAACAGAGAGCAGATGGAACTTGTTAAATTCATGTTTTTAATGGTTCCTAAGTATCCCCATGTGTCGTGTGTGATATGTCCTCTTGTGAGACATCTGTGAAAATCTGCCACATTGAGCTCAGTCTCTGTTGGATAAGACCATGAAATACTTTTTTTCTGTATGTGAGAGAGTGTTCTAGCTATAAAGGGAAATGTCAGGTGATGTTTCTTGTTCTCTTTCTCAGGTTGGATCGCCATCCTGGGTTCGCTGTGGCTTTTGGTTCTGGCTGACATCCAGGATTTTGAGATCATCTTGCACCGTGTGGAGTGGGCCACGTTGCTTTTCTTTGCTGGCCTCTTCGTTTTGATGGAGGTATTTAAGATACAGCACATATTGTTGGCATTGACCGAGAGTCCATTTATATTTTTTTGGAGCACATACAAAAATAGCGATGCCAAACAACAACTTTTGATTTCGAGCCTCCGTTTGTCACAAGAGGTAATTATAACAAATAAAAAGTGAGCCAGCACTGTGATAAATGCAGGTTTAGCTGGCCTCACCTCCGACAAGCATCTACACAAGATACTGAAGGAAAACAGCATCAGTGTTTAGATTTATTGACCGTGCACTGGGTAGTGACAGAAATTCAGTCAGCCAGTGAGCAATCAATCAATCATTACAATCTGAAAAGTAATTATCTATTTCTTTACCCATGAGCCTCCTTGTGAACGGATGAAATGAAAATGTCAGCACAATAACTGCTTTGTTGTTTCCCTCCTCTGAGTGTGTAATATAGACGTGGGCCCTGGCAAAACCACGTGTTGAATCCATTTAAAAGTGAATAGTGTCAGAAAGCAATCCCTGTAAGAAACGACCACCAGTATGGGAATATTTAGCTCTTGGTGTCAATAACGATAACAAGAATAGATTTGTCTTTGTGTACTTGATGGCCGCTTAATAAAAGCCAAATTGCTTTTTCTTCTCTTGGTTTAATCCCACCTATAACTAACTCTGCTCAGATCCCCCCCCCCCATATTAATCCTCTCCTCTTCATTTTTCAGGCTTTAGCTCAGCTGCAGCTTATCGACTACATTGGCGAACAGACAGCGCTGCTTATAAAAGTGAGTTTTTCCTTTTGATTCTCAGACTTACCAATCATCTCTCAGGGCTCCGGGTAACTGGCACGATTGATAATTGGGCACAGGTGACACGATATTGCATTTCATGCATATTGATCCTTTTGTTCTGCACAGCTCTGAATTCAATTATTTTGTTTACATCTGATTCCTGTCTGCGCTTGAAGAGGTCTGAGGCAATTTTCACCCATATTCTAGCCTGTGTGCATCATGCAAGCGATGTGTCTCTTAGCAGAGAATTGCACCAGTAATAGGTACGTCAGCTCATGTTTAGACCGTGGGCCTCTGTAAGTCTAATAATCACACATGACAGGTGGTGTGCTATTCATGGTTTCTGACCTGCACAGCCTCCCCAAACAATGGACAACATGCTGAGAGTGAATTGCATGGCCTTTCTTTGTTGATACAGGTAGGGGACAGGTGAAAGGAGGAGATATTGCCTCTTTTAACCTGGCCATGCATATCTAAGAGAGAAGAGACTATCAAGAGGGTTCAAACAGCATCATGCTTGTCACATGTGGAGAATTGGCCTCGCTGTGTGTATCTGTGTGTGTACAGCAGAGTTCTGAGATAAAACTGAAAAGAGACCACCACCAGCACCACCACCTGTGGTCTTGTCACGCGTTCAAACAGCTTCATCCTCTAAGGCTCGGCTCCCTGACGATAGGTTCAGTGTCAAAGAATGAACATAATTGGTGTGTTTGATTTAAATCAGTGACGGGCTGAGGGGGGGGTGTGCGTCTGAGTGTCAACGAAAGTAACAGTTATCTCTCGCTCTTATTATCTCCCCTCTCAGGCGGTGCCAGAGGACCAGCGCTTGGCTATAGCCATTATCTTGGTGATGTGGGTCTCGGCTCTGGCCTCATCTCTCATTGACAACATTCCCTTCACTGCCACCATGGTAAGAGGCTTCAGCTTGATGCTTTAATTTCACACTCCAGTATATCCTTATGAAATCACACACACACACACACACGCACACAAACACAGTTCAAACAAGTCATATTCAAACATGACTTATTAAAGAAATAGTCCAAAATCTGTAAGCTGAAGCCACGACACACAACCGACAGTACTCGACATTAAAACTAACATCAGACAAAATTTTCAACAAGCTATCCTGATCATATGTTTTGTATTTGTTCATTAAATTAAACTTAAAAGTGTGCTGCACATTTTCAGTTCCTCGCTACAGCTGCTCCATAAATACACCCAAATACAATGATATTTTTTCAGCACACATCTGATAAGAAAACATTTCCCGACTGTCACAGTTGACTGAATTGTTCCCCATTAAGACCAAAATGAATTTATAAATTAATCAATTTAGAGGCTCTTTTAAATGTAAGCTATGCTTTGGACAGAGTCAGGCAAAGTTAGCTATTTTTAGTCTTTGTATTCTGCTAAGTTAACAAGTAGTTGGTGACATAGCATCTAATGTAACTCACCAAGAAAGTGAATAAGCGTATTTCTCATAATGTTGAACTTTAAGCACCATTTTGTCATCACAGTCATCAAATACTCTGTGAGGGTTCGCTTTCCCGGACAGGGGAACACGTTTTGATTGATACAAGGCTTTGTACAGTGTATGCATGCTCTGTTAGCATGGTTTGTGAGAGGGATATTCACACCAGGAACAAATGGTAACATTCTCTACTACGCTGCACATGAAAGCTTTAATGTTTCATTTATTCAGAGGAGAAGCAGAAATTTGAGTAAATTCCTCAGTAAATAATCCAACAGTCTTCACGAAATGCTAAAACAACAAGGTCGAGCACACACTGTCATCATGGTGGCATCCGATCTGGCTCATCACCTACTGTATGTTGCGTGTAAAACCCATCACATAACACATCGTAGATGGAGCCCCTGTGTATACTGTATGTGTTTGGTTAGACACCAAACTGAACTGAAGCCACGAAAAGTCAGTGTACATTTTCAATAATTCATCTTTGTACTCACAGATTCCAGTTCTCATCAACCTCAGTCAGGATGCAGATGTGAACCTGCCAATAAAACCTCTCATCTTTGCCTTAGCCATGGGAGCCTGTCTTGGTGGTAAGCCTCTATTTATCCTCTTCATGTAATGAAGTATAAAGTATAAAATAGGCGATGACTGTTTGGCTTTGGGCTTAAAATACCTTACAGTCACTGGGGACCTATCCCTGCTTGAAAGGTGTGGATCTTTATTGATGGCCCCTGCCAGAAGGAGACATCATATGCTCCAGGTGACAGCCACACTTTGTACAGCTGTGTCACTCCCCGGGGATGTCAGACTGTGCTTTTTGTGAAAGCAGCTCAAGGCCCTCAAACCATGCCTTATTCAGGCTCTGCCACACCCCGGCGGCCGTCCCCCTTCAGCACAGCGTGGCTCTGTTTGGGTGGGAAGGACGCGAAAAGAGAGGGAGTTAGAGGGCTGTCACAGTGTTTCAGTTTAATCAACTGCACTGTGACAGGACCGTATCGATCGGCGGTATGATGTTGCTGCCGCCCAGCTCCATCCCCACACTGACACCTTTTGAGATGTGAGCAGTATCGAGCGGCAGGATGGATACGCACCCTGACTGTCAAAATATCTGCAGTAGATTTGAAAAAGTACAAGTTTATACTAGATTATGTGTGAAAATACTTAGAGAAGGGTGAAAGAAGAAGGTGATGATGATGATGCCTTCATGTTTGATGTGCCACTGAACTCAGAGCTGGATAATATAAAATTCATAGAGATTTGATTTAATGTTGTTTGTCCTTAATGTTGTTTTCCTGTCTGTTTAGGGAATGGCACATTGATAGGAGCATCAGCCAACGTTGTGTGTGCAGGAATTGCTGAACAACACGGCTACGGCTTTTCCTTCATGGAGTTCTTCAGGTTAGCCCTCTTCCCTTTAACAGCACTAAACATAACATGTCAAGCAATCCGAGGGTATAACAACAAGTCATAAACACCATGCATAAAGTTGTTTTATTTCTAGTCCACCTCTTGGGGTAATGTGTGAATCCTGCACCATAGGCTACACTGCCTCAAGCGCTATTTACATGTTAATGTCCATCATATGCTACAATAGGAGGTGCCAAAAATATGTTTTGAGTGGCCTGAGAACATTTAGAGAAAAGTCTCACAGTTCAGATCCTGATTTGCAAATGCCAAACATCCCCCAGAGTCCTGTTCATTCATTGAAATGTGCATCATGAGGCAGAGGCTGCTCTCCTCTTTGAGGGGTGTTGCTGGAAGTCTGAGTACTGGTTTCCGAAGAGTCACCAGCTGATCTTACTCTATGAAAATATCACAGTAACACAATTAACATTAGTTGCAATGAACCTTAAAGGAATGAAAACAATATCTGTCACTCAACCTTCCTTACAATGAACATATTTTTGTATCTTTACGGGGAGATAAAGTTAATTTTAGGTACTGCTCAGGATTATGTGCTTAGTTTTTCTCATCATATGCGTCATAATATGTAAGATAATAATAATATGTAACATTTTGTTTTGCTTATTTGCCTATTCAAATACTGAAAGTTCAGAGTGTACAAGGGTTTTGCTCATTATGAAACAAGTATATGATTCCCATGCTCAGCTACGTCTCAAAGGTTGTTGCAGCAGTTTTTGGTTTGATACCATTTGTTACACAGAATTGGTACCACATTTGACCAATCATAAATTGTTCACAATCCCACCAAAATACCACATAAAGACCACAGTAAAATGTCTGCTGTTATTTGGCATCAAAGGTTTTTTTGACATTTGGAGATTTTCTTCTTTTTTGGCGACTGGATGACGAGCACTTCTCTTCTGGAAAATGCTCCCTGATGGTCAATAGACCCTGGAAAGCCACCCATCATCTGAACGCCCCGGGGTCTCTAGTTTCTGGTTGTACAGTTTCATGAGGCTGTGATTATCCTAGAGGTCATCATAGTTCATTTTATACAGTGATATGGGGATTACAATTTTGGGCTCATTGAATCTACAAGAGTCCTTCAAGTCATACCCAAGTTATGCACTTCAAATACTGCTTAGGGACTTTATTATGCAGAAATATTCAAAAATACTAGATGAAAATAACACTAACATTTATACTGCATGATTTTTGCCTAAAGCTGCACAGGATTAGCATAAAGTGGACACATCTGTAAAAGGGGAAGCTCGTGGGTAGAGCACCCATTTTCATTCAGATGTCTTGAGGGGAGAGGTCAAGAGACACCTTTTGCCAAACTTTGGAGCGTTATTTAGCCCCCTTCCAGACGTTAGCGTCCAAGTTAGCATGGCATGGTTGCCATGCTGCAACCGTAGGGTAGTGGCAGACATGATTTAATATCATGTGCTCTGGGCAGTGATTTCAGCTTGTGTCCTCTCCAGTGAGGCTGTGAGGGCACTGAGAAATGTTAAATGTTTACTGCAGCGAGAGTGTTTTATCTGTAGCAAAATGTGCTCAGTTGTCTCAGAGCACTGACTCATTGAAAAGCAGAATAGAAAAGAATAGATACTTTATTGATCCCTCAAGTTTTTACATGCATTTTACTCGAAATACAACAACAACAACACACACACACACACACACAAAGGGCTCATAGATATGCAAATGTGGAGAGATGGTGGAGTGATGGGCAGCCACACATAGCAGCGCACTGGGAGCAGTTAGGGGTTCGGTACCTTGAAGGAGGTGAACTGGCAGCACTCCAGCTCCCAGTCCATCCTCGATACTTTGGTACATGCTGGACTTAACCCACTTGAACCATCCTCCGGTTCCCGAGCCAAATCCCTACAGACTGAGCCACTGCCGCCCCCAACCATCAACATTGAAACACATGTGTGACTGACTGAAGTGATATTGAGTGAAACACATGTGATTTGAGGACTCTCTAGTGGTGTAAAAAAAAAAAAAGAAACATACCCAAGTGAATGTCATTTTATGTGAAGCAGGATGGTAAGTAGGCTGCCTCCCCAGTTGCCACCTGCACACTAATAATTTTCATTCTGGTGACGTAACGGCCAGAAATACTTTGCAATTTGCCTGTTGGAGAAGTGGAAGTGGTCAGTGATTTTGAAAGGCGGATGAATATGAGTCTGATTAGGCATAATATGCAATTTCTTGCGAAGTGCATGTTATTTGATTTATGCACTTACTAACTGTACTGTATGTAATGATGAAAGAGAGAGAGAGTGAGTTCCTCGTGGCGTTTTGCTCTGTAACAGATCATATTTACGTGAAACACAGACACTCTTCCACAGCAGTGTACAGTGTCTGCACCGCCATTTCATCAACAACTGTACCTCAGAAAAGCATGTGGTGAATGGTGATTTGTCAGCGGTGTGGCTAAGCTTTTTGAATGGTAATATTGATCGGTTGTTGAGTTTGTTACTTTAAAACATCTCACCAAATATTAGATGGATTACCATAAAGTTCAGACATTCATGGTGCCCAGAGGATGAATCCCAATGACAAAGATCCTCAAATGTGAGGATGTTTTGCTTTAGACTGATATTTTAAAGACTAAAAAATGAATCTAAAAAGATGAATCTGTAATCGGAACAATTGTGAGCTGCGACTGCAGTTTCAGTTTCATTTCGTCATGTGATTTCAGTTGACCAGAGGATGATCCTGTCTCCTTGTATTACGGGTAGATCCCATCGATCACGGCTGTGACATGTTCCAGCTGCGCCGCGGCAAGCAGTGTTGATCGCAGCTGCTCTAGACAACGTTTGTGATTACACCACAAGCATTGTGACACGTTTGTCTGAGAAGCAGCTCTCCGCACTGCTCAGTGGAGAATAAGATAAGATAAGAAGATAAATAAACAGGGGCGTCGTGGTGGCTCAACTGGCAGAGTGGGCTCCTCTTGTACGAAAGGCTGCGTCCTTCCTTCAGTTTCCACTCCGGCCTGTGGTCCTTCACTGTGTGTCGTTCCCCCCCCCTCTCTCTCTCTCTCTCTCTCTCTCTCTCTCTCTCTCTCTCCCTGCTTTCCTGTTTGTCTTCAGCTGTCCACTCTCACAAGCTGAATGCTGCTCAGAGTTACCAGCGAGTCTGAAGTGAGTTCATTCAGCCACGTCTCTGTGTTGCTACACACTGCATGCTCCCTCTGTAGCCTGGTTAGCGCCGCTACCTCCTTCATCTTATACGCATCAGGCAGCACAGAGTAGAAAACAGACAAAAGGGAAACTTTTTAACTACGTAGCCTACTTGTAGTGGCAGCACATAAACCAAAGAAAAATGACCAAATCCGAGCAAGTTAACAAAGTCTGCTGGGCAAAACGCTTCTGAAATGCTCCTGGTGGGGTTTGAAGACGTGTAGGGAACGGACCAAAAAAGCGTCATGGCTGCAGCATCAAGGAGCCGTGCCCGGTGGAATCCAGGGGTTAGACCTCATAGGGAAGTGACCATCCATCAGTCAATCAAAAGCCAATAAAAGACTTTTCATTAGGTTTTAACATTAGGGGAGTTAAGTTTTCTGTGGTTGGTTGCTCATAACTAGTTCATTAAGATTTTGTCTAATTGTTCTTGGTTTCCCGAAGCAGGAGGAGCAGCAGGTAGTGATATTATGGCTGGTGCTGGATCACAACAGGTGACTCCCGGTGTGGTAAAGAAAACAATTACCATTGTCAGTTTCTGTATTATATAAATAGTAGTGCATGCTGACAAATTCGTTCTTCGCACTGAAAAGTCTCAGTCCATCTACGTTGGGGTTTCCCTGAAATCAATAAGAACAGTTGCAGCCTGTCAGCTGTACCTCTGTAGCTGTGTTTACAGTTAGTGGAAAGAAGCATTGCTCTCGGGCTGAAGCACTGCCTGTAATTGGCTGTCTGTGGCAAGGGTCACAGCTGTTCAGAGAGACAGGTAAGGAGGAGAGTCCGTCTGTCTATGACTCCAGGCAGCTGGGACTGACTAGTGCTGTATCAGGTGGTTACACTGGGGGCCCAGATGAGCCCACAGGGACATGATGCCTTTTTGATAGACCATCACAAAGGAAAATGAGTGGCGCTGAATAGCTCAGCGGTTAGATGGTATGGTCCCTGTTGCTTCTTTCATGCCTCTAGGCCCTAATCATCCTCCTCTCCACAAACCATTAACCTGGAGAGCATCGCAAAAGCACCCACAGAACTCTATATGTACTGTACGGTACACAGACCAGCCGGCAGGGTATGAGCCATTGTTAGTGCTCGCATGCTTGAGACTTACAGCTTAATATCTTGAGTGAGGATGGAGGAAGTAATATAATATAATAAAGATTACAACAAACAGTTATAGAGCAACTTTCATAACATTGTTTACATGGAAAAATCAAAATAAAATAAAAAACAAAAGTAAAACCCAGAAAGTATTGAGAATGAATAAAATAATCATAAAACTATATCCTATAAAATAAACAAATAAAACACATAAGACATATTAGAGCTTGGATAATAAAAGAAAAGACAATACTGGTCATTGTTTAACTTTACAGTAAATGTACCGACACAACAATGTACAATAATGTAAGAATCCTACTTAAGTAAAAGTACAGAAGAGTTATCAGTTAGATATAACGTAAAAATCCTTATCCTGCAATAAAAATGTCCTCTGTGACAGATATATTATACTTAGTTGCAATGACAATATTTTACTGGTGTAGCTGGTTGAGGTGCAGCTAGTTTTAACTACCTTATACGCAGTTCAGACCAAGCGGCAATGTCCGTGACTGTGAAGTGAAGCTAATACAGAAGTGCCAAAAACTGCAGTTCCTCAAACGTCCACTTGAGGCTGGCTACAGAATGAGTCATTCTCCATAAGTCCCTATGTTAAAAAGTACAACTTCACAGCTGAAATAAACAAAGTCAGTTTACAGCCTGGTACAAAATTCAAAATGGTTCTTCAGAAATCTGTCATTGACGTCATGCATATGCCGTCCATTCTTTATACTGTCAGTGATTTAGACCAGTGACCCAACAACCAAACCAACCAAAGGGTCACAAGATACATAAATACATTACTACATAAATATGTGAAAATGTTTTTACTGTAATCTTTATTATTGAAAGTTCTTTAAATGAAACCATATGTGAAGGTTAGACAACAACTCAAAAACATCTGAAACATGACAAGGTGACCAGTGTGACACAAAAAGTCAAAAAGTCTTGGAACATCTGGATCAATCTTTAATAAGACTTCAACAACTTCTCATTTGTTTTATGTAAAATCCAAAAAGTAACCAGTAACCACAGCTGTACAACATGTCCCTGAAATACAGTAATTCTATCTAAATTCATTTTTAAACTGTGACTGTTCTTTCTGCAGGTTAATAACAGGCCACAGAGAGACTAACTATCAAACTATTGTTCAAACTATTGTTCATTTTCTCCACACTGGCGTGGAGTGTTTTCTCACAGCCTTGAAGGACTTGTGAAGCAAATCACCTAAGACCTATAATCAAAAACTGAATAACCACCCTGACCCACTCTTCAATTTTGGATTTTTACTTCAGTAGAGTGGCACAGTAAACAAACAGCCTCCAATTCAAATGACATTAAACAATGTGAGCTGAGTTAGAGAGAGAGAGCTCTCTGAGACCTGTGCAGGGCACGACAGACTGCAGGTGTATTACCTTCATTTGCAAGAAACCTAACATGCGCCATACTCAAGGAAAAAAGGTTACATAATGTAAAGTGCTTATATATTTTTGGAGGTACAGAGAATATTTTCAGTACAGCCTAATCACTTTGTGGATTATAGTGTTTATTAAACAGCGCTGGTCAAACATTGTTATAGAAGGCAGTGATGTCCTGTGTCAAGCACACAGCCCTCACAGTTAGACGTCCCTCTGGTTTATCTAAAGAAAGTCTTTGAGATTGCATCGGGACTTTCAAAGAGCTTCCGTCATATGCAATTAAATCAACGTGTAAGATCACAAGGTATGATGGGGAACTCTCAGACAAGGTTGAACCGTGTTCCTCTCTGTGCCGTATTGTGGCAGGTTTTTCATCTGCCCCCCTGTCCCCTCATGCTGTGCCTGTGATGGTGGAACGGGTATTGCTCAGCAGAAAGAGATTCACTCGCGTAGAGGTGACCTCAACTTGTCTGATTATGATAACAGTTCAGAGATTCCTCACTCCATCCATCTTAAGTGGACATTCATTCCTCAAAGATAAAAAATCACACTGGTCTCATGTTAATGAGTTATTTAAAGGCCTTGACCTTGTTAAACCTTTTTACATATTAAATGTGTTTGGAGTATAATTTCAATATGTCACCACTGCATTCTCCTCAGTCTACACAGTTATATTATATATGCTCAGCAGCAGCACAGTATGGAGTGAACTTTATTCTCCAACTACAGATCAATATACACACCACTGAGCTGTTGTAACCCTCCATCTACACCGCTGAATGCTACATTACTATCCAGCTATGGGGTGTTTATAGCAT
Organism: Argyrosomus regius; assembly: GCA_946959425.1. Taxonomy (NCBI): domain Eukaryota; kingdom Metazoa; phylum Chordata; class Actinopteri; family Sciaenidae; genus Argyrosomus; species Argyrosomus regius. The sequence goes on from OX336888.1 coordinate 7,707,079, forward strand.
TGATTCTTTACCCTGAGGATGAGTGGTGTGGGTCACTGGTCTGAGGATTTCTGTGCAGTAACACCACTTAGCATAAAGGTCTAATAATCAGTCTGAGTGCAACAAAAGAAAACAGCACAGCTTCACACACAGCTGGAAACAACAAATCTCTTACATTATTATAGTAAAGCCAAACTTGTTATCCCAGATAATGTGTCAAACACGTTGGTTAATAATCTCTTCCTGACTTTTTGCCTGACGTATGTAGCTTTAGCCTCCTTTAGCACAATAATATGTGGCTATCTAGCCATCATGCACAGAGTCAGCTGGAAACACTAAACATTCAGCCAGCGTACGTGCTTTCCAATTAATTCATCGCATCGTCATTGGCTTAAAGCTAGCTAGCCACAGCTGATAAACTCTGCTGGTTGTCATTTCAGCCTTTAGGAGTGTGGGGATGGAGAAGAACAGTGAGCTAGAAAGAAGTTTGAATCGAATGCATTGTAGTTCAGGGAGCCAGCGGAGCTGTTTGAAGAGGAGAGAGTGAGTGTTTGAATGAAAGGTTTCTCTTGAAGATTAGTCAGAGGCTATGGTTGTAAGGTGAAGGAGATAGAGTGCTGATCATATCAGATTTTCCACAATTCAGCCTGAGAAAGTTGGCTTGCATCCATGGTTTAATATAAGTTAGGGAAGTTGGTCATGGATGGGATGAGTTGCAGAGATGATACGTAGAGCTGGACGTAGAAGTAGAAGTAGAAACTATGACGACACATGAGGTTACAGAGAGAGGGCATGTAGAGGATGAACAGGGACTTTGGGACAGAGATTCACATCAATCAGTAAGATCACCATGAATTAAATAGTTTCAAACACCATCTGTGTGTTGTTATTACTAGAATTACTGTAAATGTGGAGTTATGTAGCTTGTTGCTAAATGGCAAATTAACAGTTGTTGCTGCCAAATGTTTAACAGGAGGGGAAAGCCATTTTCTCAGTGTGTCCTAAAAGGAGTTTTTATGATGGATGGGACAGAATGCTAAATACAGCAAGTGAAAGGTCAGGTTCTCGGCAGATCACGGCAGATCTTTGTTTAGCCGGTTGACATGTCTACCTTATCCTGTTATTTTTGTGGAACATATTTCTTGGAGGTTTCCCTCATTAATCACCCCTTATTAAACCTTTGATGTGTAAATAAAAAATGATAATCACGCTGACCTTTGCAACTCGGTTCAGTTGGCTACACAGAAAGTTTGAATCTGTTAGAATTTAAATGCACCGCCACGCCGTATTGAAATCATTATTAATGAGCTTAAGTGCTTGACTAGCCTCATTAATCCTTAGTTCAAGTACAGATTTGACATTTCTACATGCATATTAAATGGAAACTGCATAATTCTATTCATCCGTATGAAGAAATAGTTGTGGCAATAAAGAGTAATACATTAACATACAATTATCAGATATGCACTCACACACACATACAACATTTACTTTTTTAATTTGAGGTCCGTTGGATGTCTTGTATCCTTTTCTGAGCTTCTTCAGTGCAAAAGACTCGATTTGTGGGACATCCTGAAAGGTCATCTTGAAAAGAAGCTTTGAAATGTCTTCTGATTCAGAGGACTTATATAAACAAACAGACACACAACTCTTCAACAAGAAAACAGACTATTTTCTTCTGCTGTAAGCCTTTTCCTGTATTATTTGTATTTTTCCGTTCGTGTGGAATTGCATTTTATTTGTTGTTTTCCATTTTTTTATCTGACTAATTTATGATGCAGCAAAACAAACACTGATTACGAGTTAACTAGGGCAGCACCGCATTAAGTGCCTCTCATTTTTTTCCGTGAGATATGAAGTCGTCCAAACATTTAACTTTTCCCAGCTGTCAAAAATAATTGACCACATGGGGCATCTTTAATTAAAGTTCAAAGTTTCACTCCACCAATTAACACCTAATATGGTGCATATAAGCACCATGAAATACACTTTGAAACTATTTTTTCAGCAAAAGCCAAAAGCAGCTAACTTTCTTACATTACTTGAATGAGTAATTTAATGAGTGACTCATGTTAGATAGTAGTCCACACCTCTGGTTACAATACAAACATTTGTGATTCATCGTATTATATATATTGGGTACAATTTAATCAATTAATCTGTTTTTGTGGCCAAAAAGTCACATTTCCTGTAAAAATACATCTTTGTCTTTGACTTTTACATGACTTTTTCCATTAAAAAACAAAGTACATATCAGAAAGTTCAAAGCTAAAACAAGAAGCACCTATGACTCAACACTCATCAAACACTGAACATCAGTGTTAACTGAACCAAAATCTCTGGGTCTTACAATGTTTGTGAAGCAGTCCTGCTCAGGTAAACAGAAAACACACACAGCAAAGAGACATGTAACCTTTTGGATCTCTCTAAAAAAATCAAGCTTGCACATTTAACCTTGCCATTTCACATAAATGTCTTTGAGTCCCTTTCAGATCTGACTGTGTGCTGCAGTACTTATTGCAGTGAAAGACACATCAGTGTAATGAATGTTTTTTTAAAGGTTTGTTTATTGAATTTTGGTAGTTTTAGTAAATTGAGTTATAAAATGATTACAAAAGTGAGGGCATAGAAAGAAAATGAAGAAGACGCTGTCACGTTGAGTTCAAGAAGTGAGCGTCCAAATGCAGACGTGATGTTAGAGTGAACAAAAGGAGTTAGGTAAACACAAAATAACAGTCCAACAAAATCATTCATCCCATAAACAGAAGTCCAACCAATAAAAAATACACAACCAGGACACAGGAGCACGAGGAGATGCACAAAGACTGAAACAGGACTTAGACAGACTCTTTTATCCATGAGTGATGAGTAGGTGGGGGGAGATTTCCACTTGATAAGAATCAGGCATCTTGTCAGGAGGGTTGTAATGAAAAACAAAAAGTATACCTGCTGGTAAAACTACATTTAAACCACATCGAATATAAAGTTGTGTTTAATGTTGGCGAGTAACCAAACAAGTGGCCCATTAGCCGGTTGTTATCATGCTTCATCGTCATTATAATTATCCATGAATTAGAAGTAACTCGCTGTTACTGTGTTGTCATTAATCTCAATAGGAAGAGTTACAGGATAGGAAATAGGAATAGGAAACACCATCAGTGTGAGATCTGGCAGCTGCAGGTTTATGATTATGTTCAGGTTTATTTGGTCCTGACTTATTCATCGAGTCTATCGTTGACTCAGCCTCACATCTCACATCGCACAATCACGCCAGTAAGCAACATCTGCTCTAAATGATATTTTAACGATATGGATCCTCTTAATTTTTCAGTAGGGATGCTACACTTTTAATTACTTCTTTTTCTATTTGAGATAAATCGCTGTCACATGAACTATACAAGAAGTGCTGTAGTTTCTTTTTGTCCTCCAACACTGATCTGTGTCAGAGACCCGGGGCAAACAGATCTCTGGCCCTCAGAGCAGCCATGTGTCCATGTAGGACATGGTAGACATCCAAATGACAAACCATCTGCAGGTCTGGAGTCATCTGAGGACACACTGCAAATGCATGATACTAACTGAGGAATAAAAAGTGGTGAAGCAGTCTGACTTATAGTCTACTTAATGCAGTTTTACATGGTTACTTTTGTGGCAGTCATCACTGCTCTTGCGTAACAAAGCTAACTAAATTTCAGTAAATGAATGAGAACACGTCTGGCCTTTAAAAATGCCAATTCCCAAAGGCCTCACAACAAACTTTAGTCTTTCACAGGCGCCCAACTTTGGACTCAGTTATTTGTGTGCACTTGAAGGCTTTTTAGATTCTTTGGTCAAGCGTGATGTGATTTCATTTGGCAAATAATATGCAAGCCTGTTTTAACATCTCGTCGGGGCCTGTTCTTGGAGCAGCAGATAGTGAGCAAACTATCACCAGCAGGCTGAGGTGTCCTTGAGCATGCAGCTCCATCAGGGCTGTGCAGCTCTGACCTCCCTGTGCAGTGGGCTGAGTGAAAAGAGAGCTACCCCCGTGGGGCTCAGCAAAGTGTCACACATCAGAGTGAGAATCTGTTTGTTTGGCCAGGAAAGTTTGCACATATGAGGAATTTATTAAAATATCTCTAACACAAGAAAAACAATACAGTTAGTTCAATAAAGAGAAACAGACAGATGAAATTTGACAGTAGAAAAATAAGAGGAAGTGAATAAAAGGAAAGATGTTATTGAACTTCTGAAAAAGTTCACAACAAAACATTTGAAATGATTCGTTTCTTGTCTTTCGACCTCACACCAGGAAATTAGCTTCCGAAAAAGACAACGGCATAAAGACACCTGTTTATAAATGTCAGGTCAGCCGCATGCAGACAGCTAATTGATTCAACGTCGAGTGCTCCTCTACTTGTTGATCCTGGACTGTGTCCAATGAATTATCCAATGAAAGGAATGAAAGAACAACAGGAAGTTATCACGTATAGTCTTAATCATACAGTGATTGGGTCTGCCTGGACCTTTCGGCGAATTACATTAAATTGGACTGATAATTGTAGAGCAAAGCTGTGATATCAAGTGAGTGCCCTTCAAACATTTATTCGTGAACAGCTTTCTTCAGTTGTTGTGTCAAAAATGGGGAGACAGTCTGAAGAAGAAAACCAAGGAAAGATCGCAGATATGTGAAAAAAAAACACCTGACATTTATAATCAACAGAAAACAGGGTTAGACAACTTTTACCAATCCAACGAGACACGCAAGATACTTATGTTACTAAATCGCCTTCAAGACACCACACTCGCTTTCAGCATCGCTTGGCCTTTTTTGGGGAATGCTAAGATCTTGAGTGGCTCACTTTGACCTCGCACTGTCACTTTGACCTGGCACTGTTTGAGAGTTTTCTGTAGGTGTTGCTGGGAAATGGTATTGTACTATTTAATATTAGAATAAAGAGATGTTCACATGCTCAGTGCAGATCAGGACAGGGGAAGTCATAAAAGGACTGAACAGGAGACTGAACAGCAATTCACACTTGGCCTCATGTGACTCCAACAACGACCATCGTCCACCAGACCTCAGGTGACCTGAACAAACCGGTCGACCGTCATCGTCTAGTCCAAATACTCGGATCTCCCCAGCAGTCAGTCAGAACTGAAATAGCCTCTTGGGTGAGAGATGAAATGTCTTCATGGATCTGCAATCTGCAAGTCCAGTTGTTCCAGATTTAACCCTTCTTGAAGAAAGATGACCTGGATGACTGAGAACTTTCAAAGACTTTATATAAGAACAAATAAGCTGAAGCGATAAACTAATTCTTCAACCAAGGCAGCCAGCACCACTTTGAGAAATTTAGCCAGGATGTCTTCAATTAGCATTTTATTTAGGCTGTTGAAATGTTTGATGCACTTTCTGACAAAATGAGTGTTCATTATGACATGAGGACACGTACCTGAGTTACAGTATGAGCAGCAATCCGCTCTGTTTATATTGTTTATACTGTATGTTATTTTAATGCTATGCCTGTGCAAAGGCCTTCCCTGCATCACCATGCAACAGTGACTCAACTCACAACAAAAGCAGACATGTTTTTCACTCTGGATCATCTTTCTACTCTATAAACTTCTCACCACTTGTGCCTCTTTATTCATTTTTGCACCATTGTTGTTTTTTCAGTAATCAACTCGACTTGAATGCCGTCTTGACGCAACTAATTTTTATTTCTTTTTAGTAAGAATAAGATGTAAATTCCTGACATGAATCTGTTGTTTCTCTCTCACAGGTTAGGATTCCCCATGATGATAATGACTTGTATGATCGGCATGTGCTACCTGCTGGCCACCCACATCGGACTGGGATGGAACCTGTAATCCACAATAGCTGTACAGAGCCAAAGACACAGTGTACAAGCATTCAGCTCACTGTAATGTGATACGTAATCTGATTGACTGGTCAGATTACAGGCACTATATAAAGCACACAGCCGTATTTTGGAAAATGCCTTTGATGAAAGGAGCTTTGACCAAAACGTTGAATCTATCATCCGACATGAGTACGATGCATTACTTCTTGGTGACCGTTCCACCTTCACAGGGTTGAGTTTTCCAACTTTGTCAAAAACTTGAACCTTTTTGTCGTCAGCAAATAATCAAGCCAAGGGAAGGAAATGTGTCTTTACTGGTCCCACTCCATAAGGGTACATTCATTCAGAGGATCCGGTGCTACGACGAAAACGCAGGATTTTCCATTAATTTGAGTCGGGGTAGTGCGCTTTGGCTGCGGCGGTGCGTGACGCAGGGCACAGAAGTTGAGCTGGATCCAACTTTTGGGAAAATGCAGCCTGCCAATCAGATGCTCAGACAGAGCACAGACACAAGCCTCCACAGTCAGCCTGAAATGTCTCTGAAACTGAGACTATCCAGGTGGATTCATGGACTAAACTCTGATACTCTAGCTGTTGTGTTTTGGCTTTATTTATTTAATGTACCCAGCTTCTAAATATGTGTCTGGTTCGCAGTTTACGCTGCAAAATAGTGACATGAAGTTTAATCTGGTTTGGTTTGATAGTTTGAGAGAGAGAGAGAGAGAGAAAGACCGCAGTGGTCGAGAGACATAGACAGTGAATGAGAGTGAGCGAGCACCGGCATTAATAAAGCTGGTTAATCAGCTAAACGGTAAACGCTAAAAGTTACGTTCAGCACAAATAGACACATCCCAAGCAGCCCCTCTCACCTCTCTCACACCCACACACTGCCCCACGACCCTGCAGCCATTTGCTGCAGTGCCTGATCCTGTCTGAATGTACCCTAATGCTGTTCATGGTGCTATTGCCTCAATGGGTGTAACTGGCATATGTGATGTCAGACTGTTCATTCTTTTGGAAATCTATGTGGACTTCTCTCGATATGTATCACACTGGTTTGCCTTTAAAGTTCAGGACACTGATTAATTTGTTTTAGGCACTTCACCCACAGTTTACCAAACTTATGTTAATATTTTAAATACCCAGTGAAAGGGATTTTATAACGGTTAATGTCTAATATTTTTGTCAGCTGCCCAAATGAATCTGGTAAATTGGAAATTAGCAGAATGATTAAATTTACATTAAACATATATCTATTGTACTGTGTAAACAATGATCACATTTAAACTAAATGATTTAGTTCAGTTAACCGTATTTAATGTAGAAAATGTTTAATCATGTAAATGCTCTTACATGGAATGGACGACATCTTTGTACCTTATCCAGCTGAAACTATATCACCTGTATTTATTGTACGGCCCGACAACTTGAACGTCATTTATCTTTCAGAACATTCAGACACAGATCAGTTTGAACAATAAAGGTTGTGATGTTTCTTGTTTTCATTTGGCTCACTTTGATTTTGTTATTCTTTGTGAATATTTGGTACCAATTTCTAATAACTTACTCTTTATAGAGGGTTTATTTATTTATTATTGCTTTATAATTCAATAAATCCCCATTAAGGCCCATTCTTTATACTGTCAGTGGACAGGGGGATGAAGGCTGGGGAGGGAGATGGTTTGTGCGGCTACATTCACCAGTAAGAGCGGATTGTCCGTAAATCCCAGCTGTCTCAGATGAAAGTTAGTGAAATTAGCCAGTGTAAAATAAAAAGCAAAAAGACAACTCTCTGGCCGGTGAAATGTTCTCATTTTCTCAAGTCTGTCCACATGACCATATGTACATCGCGGTGGCTATTATTAATATTTAGTGTCACGTATGTGAAAGGAAACGCTTCTAGTGATGAATCCTCACCTGGATCTGTAGATCCCCTCGGCTTTACAGAGCTTTAAGGTGAGTTTCAGCTCATTTTTTAGCTGTCAGCCCACAACTTTTCTTTCAGCTGCAGGAGGCAGCTGTTTTCAGTGAAGAAGCTCTAAAAGAAACACCATACACTACCTGCTCCAAACAGCAGGCTGAGTTAGTGATTAGCTTGTGAACATAGTCGAACATTGAGCAGCTAAATAGTCAGAGTCCAAAAACAGAGCTAAAAGAAGACCCTGTAACTGCCAATGTGTAAATATACAACAGTTTGATATATTTACGTAACTATAAGGTGATGATATGTCAATGTCGTGTCCAAAAATTGTTTCATAGCATAGCAATGGTGATGGTGATGGTGTATATCGAGAAGAGAAGCAAAGATAATCAGCAGCTTGGTCTTCCAAGCACCAACCAAAAAGGATTTTACACAACATGGCAACCCAAAAATTGTTCAAAAGACTGGCAGCAGCAGCTGCCAAACAAAAGCAAGTTGAATTATGATAAAATTCAAATGTCAAAAACTATAAATTTACTGAAATGTAAGTCAAGGTTTCGCAGAGAAACACTGTTATTTTACAGCTTTTCCCTGAATTATTACAATCAAACACCTTCAATACTTATTTTAATATGAACCACGTTATTATTGTATATGTAATTTTACATATTTGTATGTAATTTAAGAAAGCATATATAAATAATATCACAATGTTTCTGTACAAAAACAAGAAAATACTGTAGTTTGTCATCATTGGCTTAATACTTAAAATAACAGTTAATGTCTGTTTTTACAGAGTTTGTATACTTTTTTTTTTTTAAAACAGAAAACTACTGTAAAATGAGTTTTCCATGATCTTTTTACAGTGTACAAAGCATTAGTAAAGCATCAGTCATAGGGTCTGAACTTTGTATAAATTGCACCTGAAAGTGGTACCAGTATATTACATAACTGTTGGGGGTCATTTTGGAAAAATGTGCCTGTACTTTTCTGACAGGGTCATTATTGCTCTGTCCACCTACACTTTCATGTTCGAGCTCTGGGAGTTAAAAATGTCAAAAATCACTAAATGCAAAGTAGAGAGGTCAGCGGATACTTAACCAAAATAAATTACAACACCATCGTAAAATAACTCTCATGGCTGCTGCAGAGAGGATTTCTTCTCTCATGCGGAAAGCTTTCTGGTACTTCAGCAGTGTTTCCTCTGAAGTTGCACCGTTGCTCGACTCATACTGTCTTTATTGGCAGCGACTGAGAGCAAAACTGACTTTCATGTTCTCTTTAATGAGTCAGGCTCCAGGCCAACTAAAACCCAACTACACAGATCGATGTATGTACTCCTGTTGGAACTGTTGTTTCACATTAAGACTCCCAGGGGATCCTGCTTGAAGTGTGGAACACCCCTGTTTGTTACAGTCATTGGGAATCTGTTTGTGTTGTCCACTTTGTTTCCATTACAGAGCCGCGCTCTGGATCACAGCATTAATTAGCATCTAATTAATTAAAGACACTTCCACCCTCGGAGAACTCTACATGGTTATACATCATTAATGTGTTTAATGTGTTCCTGGAGTTAAAGTAATTTATGGCTGGAGGCTCAAACCTTACTTTTTGTTCTTCTGTACTAAAATGAGCAGACTCACCATACATTCAAAAAACAATAGAACGTCTTTTCTCAGATTTAATGACTGAACTTAATGTTTGTACGCTGTACAGATTTTAAAATCTCTTGAGGCAAATTTGTGATTTGTGATATTGCTATATAAATAAAATGACACCACCCAGCTGTTAGGAAATTAATTAGCCTTTTCTAAAAAATGAAACCAAACATTTGTGAGCTGTTTTTAAAGATTCATGTCTTCAGTGGGCCACAGCCACGGAGTAGGAAATATGGACTAAATGTGGATTACCACTGTCGTACCACTGACTCTTAACTAACCTTAACTTATCTAATACACACCCCTAGACCTCGTACTTCTTAACCAGTGTTTCCAAACTTTTTATACTGCAGACCACTGTGATCATCCACAGACAGTTCACACAAGAGGCAGGTTTATTTCCTATTAAAAAGATCCAGAACCAGTTGAAGAACCAGAGCTAATTTAGTGTTAAAGAGTCGCTCCTAATCCGCATTTCTGTTCTGGTCATTCTGCTGTTGATGGTTTGATGTGTATTTTAAAAAAACTTCCTCCAAGTACCAATACAGATAAGTCAAATACCACCAGTGGTTTCTAAATAAAAATATCTCTGTGTGTATGCAAATCAGCACACCAACTGTACCTTGCCCAGTCCGTCGGTAGTGGACAAAGTACCTCAGTCAAAAACAAGTTAATACTGTACAATTACTTACATTCACAATATAATTCATTATTATAATACCAAGAGGAACGTTGGCAAGCTCGAGATGAGACCCAGGATCGGGATCCTCTATCCGCCTCCAGGAAGTGTTGATGATTGTGACCATGCCTCATCAGCTGGAACCAATCAGGAGCATACCTAACTTAGCATGCACAATAAACACTACAAGCAAAGTAATACATAAGAGCATTGGCGGCAGCTGTAACAACTGCATTGTTGGTTTTGGTCTACAGTACATCGAGCTACATTTTGAAGCTGGTGTGGGTTTAAAAATGTCTATCTCCCGGTCTTGTATGATTGCTGTTGAGCTTTTGGTCCAACATGGTAAGTAAGTTGTTTTCCTCGAGTTCTTAGGGACGAATGCCAACATCAGATTTGTCCTGTTATTGTTTTAGATAAACCAGCTCCAGTCCAAGGATGAGCGGCATAGATAATGGGTGGACAGATGTTTTAGATGATCATGTTTTTTTTCTGTTAAACTCACACATTACAGAACAGAGCTGCAGAGGCTTGTTATATTGACTGTCTGTCTCTGCACTCAATCCTGTAAAAAACAAAAACAAAGTGAGATGGCTCCTGCTAAACAGTTTTTGCCTTGTTTGCTTTGCTCCTTTGCATAACTGCTGACATTTTAGTTGGGAGCTGGAGCTAATCCAGCAGTTCTGTGAGAGCCACTTATCTGGTGCTCGGTGTGGGCATCCTGAGAGTTAAGAGCTTTTGTGGTCACTGACCTGGGAGCCTCCCTAAAGACAGTCCACTGAATATCCAATATTTGTTTCCAGGAATCAAATCAATAACAATGACCGGGCTTTTCAATTATTGGAATCACAGGAAGTCGAGGCTTCATGGCCACTGGGAACTTCTAAGTGCTGTTTTTTTTTTCCTGGTTTGCTGAATGTGAATATAGTGAGAAACAATCAGACCTGATTCAGTAATTACAGATTAGTTCCTTCGTTCTGTTCCAGATTTGAACGTGGGATGTCACCATGAGATGTCACTTCAACACATGCCAGGTCATTTACAACAATATAAGTGACAGAATCTCTATGAAGTCACTGTAAAAGAAAATTATGAGATGACATAAATAAAAGAGACTCTAAAAACCATGTGAAATATGTTATGTTATGTCATGTTTATCTCATTAGTGGAATTTTTAGTCTTTATTCCAAGCTGGAAACACACATACATTATCAGACTTACTATGTTAATATTTTAGCAAACAGCTACCTACCAACAGATATACAGAGCAACCTTCTAATTTATTTGGAGCCATGTTTCTGGCCACCTGATGAATTTAATACCAATATCCTCTCTTTCAGTGTTCTCTCAGTTAAAGTGCAGCCATTGTGCACTTCCTGGAAATAATGATCGCAACATTTTAGTGCTTCTGTTTCTTCGCCAAATTGCAACCGGGTGGAGCATTAGCGCCGACATTTGACTGGCAAAATATAAATATAAAACACATGTACGACTTACATTTGTATATTGCAGTATTCACTGCAACTGCTTCAGCTCTAGCAGCTTCCTCTGTTCGCTTCATGTTTCACCATGCTGGTGGTCCCTCCCCTTCCGATACGAAGCCAAAATGGCGTCCTTTGTGCCCTACTCTCCACTCCTTTTGGATCGTTTGCCTGCTTTCTTGACTGGATTTTTGTGTACCGAACCTCTGCCTGGCATTAAAGACTGTTTTCCTCTTGTACCTGCATCCCGAGTCCTGCAATTGAGTCCTGTCTCCATGCTGTGTAACATAAAGTGTCAGAGTGGCGCAAAACAGTAAAGTTGTGAGCTGGAAATCCAAAACAATGAGCTGAAAGATGCTAAAACTCTCACAAACACAAGTAAGTACAGTATGTCATCCATTACTAATATAAAAAGATTTATTACAGCAGCTTTAAATTATAATTTTTGCTCTGCAATGTGATATGAGGACAGCAATGACAACTATAATTGGAGTTTCTATGCTATATCATTACTTGTTGTGCTATGTCAATCAATGTATGCTCTCATATTTTAATATGGCAGATGATTGGAACAGCTGATGCATCTGCACTATACTGAATCAGTCCATGCACAAGTATGGACACAATTACTTCTCATATACATCATTTGCCAGTTGTAATTCACCAGATGACATTTCAAATGTTGGAAAATAAGATGACGACACAAACTCATGCAGGTATGTAGGCCAGACAATTGTGTCTATTTATTGCCGAACATGTTGTATTTTGGTTCTTCGTGACACTATTGTTCCTCTGACCATGTAAACTAATTAATTACACCAGTTCAATGAGAATACATTCGATTTCCTCTAAGAAGTCTCCTCTATCCACGGCTAATGCTCTTATTCATCAAGAAGGGATTAAATGTGTCCTACCCTCTGTAATTAAGAACTGGAGTGAGGGAGCTTAAGAGGATTCACTTTAAAGCCTGATCCTCCTGTTACGAGACGATATAGACTGAAACAAACATTTCCTTCTTTGATCACCCCCAACATCGAGAACTGACCCCATGGAAGGTCTTTGTTTTTAATTAGCCTGAGAGGAAAAATTACACAGTCTATTATTAAATAACATATGGAGCTAGCCTTTTATGTTCAATGTTGATGTAAAATGAACAGTTGAATAGAAGGTTGTAATTGTATGCATGTAAAACATCACATGTAAATGAGGTCTGAGGTATACTGTATATAAACAACAGTCTGCAGCCACACTAGCAGCTCTGTGAGTATGGACTTAGGCACGGCTGTGCTGTGAGCTAAAAGCTAACATTAGCATGCTAACATGCTCACAATAACATGCTGATGTTTAACAAGTATGTTTATCATGTTCATCATCTTAAGCTGTGTCTCAATACAGGTGCTTCTGTTAGTACACTTCACTACACCACATTTAGTACACTGTGTACTTCCTAGTGTAGTGCACTGATTTCGGCAGGGTAGTGTTCTGAAGCGGTTGCGGTGAATACCGGACTATACAAATGTAAGTTTAACATACGTTTTGTACGCTTTTATATTTATATTTTGGCAGTCAAACGTTGGTGCTAATCAAGCGGCAATCTCAGTGGCTGGGAAATGAAGCCAGTGTGGAAGTGCCAAAAACTGCAGTTCCTCAAACGCCCACTTGAGGCTGGCTACAGAATGAGTCAGTTTCCATAAGTCCCCATGTTAAAATGTCCAACTTCACAGCAGAAATAAACATGTTTACAGTCTGGTACAAAAATCAGTTTTGGTCTCTGTAGCTAATTTCCCCGTTCATGACAACTGTACTGAGGGTGAATTTTCATATAACTCACCTGTTCAAGTTATATTAAGACTTAAAGTTATGCAGAATTAACACCATGGACACAGTGATTGACAGGTAGGTGTCATTTCAGATTGCTTGTTTGAGCAACCAGGTGTAATTCGGCCCACCTCAGGCTCACCGCTGATGATCTACATCTTTGCTGATTTTCACATTAGCCAGGAGGCGGCAGAGGCAGGACTATCATGATGGCTCTTCAGAAATAGGTCATGTCATGCATACACCGTCATCGCTGGCGTCAGTGATGCTACAGAAGAAAAAGTGGTAAAATGTTGCGATTGAGCACTACTAGATAAGTGGAAATAAAAAGATTTCCCATGATTGGATCATTTTCTACCTCTTAATGAGACACTACAATTGGAAGACATCACTATGGGCTGGATGGTGTGTAAGAATATCACTCAATTGAATAAAAAAAATTAAATGGACTGATCAATAGCTCTTATCAACCAATATCCTATTAAAACATCTGTGTTAGCATCATAAATAAATTAATTCATATGACAATGTTTACTGTGACTAATTACTGACTTTATATTGCACAGTGAAATAAATGATGGGTATGAAATTAGCCAACAATTTATGGCGTATTTGAAGATGGCAAAACATTACAATATAATTTGTTGTTCCCTGGAATAAAGCATTAGAAAATTACTGCCATGACCTTTAAAGAGTCAAGCTTTGGACCAATTTTTCCTCCTCATTCATTAAAATTGGTTTAATGGAACCATCTGACATTTGGCTTAATACACTTGTTTACTTATTCAGAATCAAATGAAAAGATTTATCTCTGTCTGTCCTGTACACTGTAGCCAGTTCCATCTAAAATTACATTATCAATAATGGCATATCTGTCTTTACATATCACATGTGTAATATGGTTATATGTAAAATTGTTGGTTGCAGGAGCAATTACATGTGAAGGATTTCTGGACGACTGCCGGGTGCAGTGATTGAGCACAGCGTGGAGCCGGCAGCCATGGAGGGTCAAAACACTGCATGTATTCTCTCAATTCAAATGTTAAAGCAGCTGATTTCACTGATTAGGAAGTTTATCCAGACAGGAAGTAGTAATCAGACGGATCACCTTTGTGAATCGTGTGGTTTGAGCCCAAATCTACAAACTCTCAGAACTCTAAGGCTTCACACTCCTCCTCTGATTCAGGCTGAACTGTGCTCCACTCTCCACAATGTTCAACTTACTTGTGATAATTATCTGTCACAGCACAACCCATTCAAACAGGAGTCATTATAGCCCTATTATTTTCTTTTCAGACCAACAGACAAGAGATTTCAGAGTAAAAGCTGCAGTGTCTCTCCCTGGTTGAACCACAGTTGTGATCCCAGCTGATCAAAACTCACTCGCCTTGTTACCGTTCCATCCCCTAATAATAGTGTATTTGCATATCTATGACAAAAATGTATTACACTTTCAATGGCTTATTGTTTATAGACATGTACGAGATGATTGCAGAAATGGGAAATAAGACTGTGTAGCATCAGTTTAATTGGATTTCTTATCTGGTCATTGTGTGCATGATGAAATAGACTATGAGTATGAGTGTTGAAGTCACGATCCATGCAGGGTTTAACTTTCTTGGCAGTCCTGCCTCTGCCGCCTCCTGTAAATCGTGGGAGGAGCTGAGGTGAGCTGAATGAAACCTGGGTGCTCAAACAAGCCAAAGTTATGCATAACTTTAAGCCTTAATATAATTTGAACAGGTGAGTTCTATAAAAATTCACCCTCAGTTCAGTTGTCATGAACGGGGAAATTAACTATAGAGACCAAAAGTGTTTTTTGTACCAGGCTGTAAACATGTTTATTTCTGCTGTGAAGTTGGGCATTTTAAGATGGGGACTTATGGAGACTGACACGTTCTGTAGCCAGCCTCAAGTGGACGTTTGAGGAACTGCAGTTTTTTTTTGGCACTTCCACATCGGCTTCACTTCACAGACACAGAAGTTACCATGGTTGAAATAACTGGTTGCCTTTTTTATCAAAATGTTAAAGAAGATTTGAAAGCAATGGAATTTTGATCTTTATTAGAGAGAGCTGAAGAGTGACAGGAAAATGGGCAGAGAGGGGGGATGACATGCAGCAAAAGGGCCACAGGCCAGATTCGAACCTTGGGCCCACTGCGACAAGGGCTGAGCATTTGTACATGGGGCGCACACCCATCTAATCTTTGAGGAATCTGACCAAGATCTGACCCTGGAAACACTCTGGTTTCTGTTTGTAGTCCAAGTAGTATTGATCAAGTCATGTTTGAGCGGGCTTTGATTGCAACAATTCGTGTGGAGAGCAGAATAGACAGAACTCGTTGGCTGAAAAGCAATCGCTTTTTATTAGCTGTTATTGTTTTCCCGGATATCAACTGTCTCGGAGCCCAGAAAACATTGGTTGTTGGGTTCTGAGATTGGATCCTGTCAGGATAGTGGTGAGAGAAATATGTACCCTACCCAGCAACACAATCTTAAACGAATCAAACATGGTCACTTCTAGATCCAAGAAAACCAAGATAGTGACGGCCAAAATGCAAAACTTGAGGCTTCAAAACGGTAGTCCACAAACCAATCAGGGGATATCATAGTAGAGATATGGCATCATCATTTAGACCATAACTACAATCAGCTGAGAACTTCCTACAGTCGCCTAGTCCTGGTTAATTCCAATTCCAATGAAAATGGCTGCAAAGCCACCAATGCAGGTAGGTTAACCTGAATAAAACCCAACACTGACAGCAATACAGTCAATTCAGACAGTTTGTTTGCATCACTTTCACTTAAAAGTAGCTCATTTAGGCTAAATAATATCACAAGGCTAGCATTGGGGGTATCCATCAAGGTGGATTTTGGACGGTCACCTGGTTTATTCACTCTCTGTGTTGTGTTTCAGTGCAGCAAGTACCTGAGGAGCTGACTGATTACCATAGCTGGAAACACCTCGGCCTGGTTGTTTCCACTAAATAAACCACACTGTGACTTGTCTCTCTTTCTTCTCAGCCATGCATGGCTTTTTTTTCTGTCATCTATCCAACAGCCTGCTCACACTACATGTTACACTCATGCACCCTAACTACTGGTGTTACTGATAAACACACCTCATCTTATCCTTTGGTTTTGTCATGGCTTGAAAGCCAGTTCATGACAGTTACCACTGAACAGACGTACTGACCTATGCTAACACATGTTCTGGTTGTCGTTTCATATTTCTGACATAAGTGGTATCGATATTCTCTTCTAAATGAATAAGCCTTTTTCTCCAACATCAAACAAGAACATTGGTTTTAAACTATTTCTTTAAAACCAATGTCCTCGTGTTAGAGGACTCTCTGTGCATCAAAGGATCCTGCTGAACAGGCAGATATGTCTCCAGATAATCTGACATCTCAGTGGTACAGAGGGTCGAGCTGTCTGTCCTCAACACCGATCCAACACTTCTTGCCTGGCAGAAAATAAAAGTGAAGTGATTTTTCTACTTGCTCCCATCATTTGTACAGGATATTGAAAAGGTACTGTATGCTTGAAGTTGCTGAAATACACAGTCAGTAAGGAAAATCTAAAAAAAACATAATTTTGCAGGAAATCATCATCCTGTTCCATGATTTCTGAGAACTAGTTTCTCTGAACTGTTGCTTGGTAACTTCCATACATAAGCAGAGTCTAGTTCTCAGTCTAATGTGGAGTGATTAGACTGTCTGTGAGAAACAGTATGAGGCAAGAAAGAGACTATTCCAGCAGCACACTGTCATCCTACAGCCTTTTCCTCCTCCTCTACACCTGCTCCCAGCTGGCTGCACCCAAGGATACAATGTGCAGTCACTCTCAGTCCCTCCCTAAATGCAACAGCTGATGATCGTGTTGGATCATCAGCTACAAGAAAAAACACAAATTTTTCCAGAGCTGAGACAGTGTTGGGTATGGACTTTGTACAGAACTGCAGATTTTACACATAGACAGTATAGTGTCAATCAAAGCAGCTCTTAATTATGCATTTGTGGATGGGTTGCCGTAAATTTTGTGCAAACATTCAGTCCCCAGAGGATAAATCCTGGTGATCTATTGACTTTTACTCCAGTGCCACCAGCAGGATGACATTTAAAGAAATATCTTAACTGTTAGATGGAAATTCGGTACAGATATCCATGGTGTCCAGATGATACATCTGAATGATTTTGTGATTAATACCTGCAGGACTAATGACATTCCCAGCGCCAGCTGTACTTTATGTTCATTGCTAATTAGCCAATATTAGCATGCTAAGATGGTGAACATGGTAAACATTACTTGTTGTTTTGACCTGTTTTTATTCAATAGCACCCACAGGCACCAACTTGGGTTAAACGATGTAGCCAATAGACCAGTCAGTGTAGGCTGACCTGGCCGATGCTGAATGTTGATAAAGGAGGAACGTCTGCAAAGACAGAAAACACTTTGTAGTAGACTTGTGTGTATCGACCGTTAGTCCGATTGTGGCTCGACTTACTAGAAAATATCACAAGTTACGAATTAATAGCATACAGAAACATTGCGTGCAATGGTCCACCCTCCACCTTTTTACTCTCTCTCTCACAAACATGCTGGTGAGAGAGCATCCACTTTCAGCTCAGCTGGTCGCTCCGAAGCGCGTCAAAACTGGTTAAATCCTGGAACTGGGGACTCTATTATTTTTCTTCCCAGTGCAGCCAAACTCTAGGCTAAATATAGTGTCACCAGCAGTAATTTAACACTGCTGTGATACGACTGAGAATGATCAGCAAACAGTAAAATAAGGCTGGTATGTGAAGAGACAAACAAACAGGGACACCTAAAAATGAAACTAAACTCCAAACCATCGAGACTCAGGTAGAAGCAAAAGTACTGCGAGCTGAACACAGAGTTTTTAGTCTCTGCACAGACACACACAGAGGACACGGCGAATGCCTACAATACACTAGTAAACTTTGAAAAGACTGAGGATCTTGCAGGGTCACTATTTACAAGATTATAACTAGATTCATTTTGAGATTTTTCCCCCATCCTGCATCTGGTGGAAAAGAAGAAGAACTGTTGTTGCTGTGTGTGCATTTTGAGGGCTGCAGCAATTTCTGTTTACTTTTTTTCCTTCTCCACTCTATTGTGGTACAAATGGCAGGACACATCACTCCACGACTCCTTTTCTTCAGTCCAAGAGAACTGAGAGTCTCCTCCATGTTTACTACTGTGTAGCCAGTTTCAACAGTTCCTGTTGGCGCTAGAGAGAGTGCACTTATTGGTTGTTGACACAGTTCACATGACCGAACGTCACTATTTGAATGAGCTGAGACTAAAAACCTCTGATAATATTAAACATGTTTGATTTAGAGAACGTCAAGATGAGCAAAAGACAGACTTAAGACAGCTTGGACTGAGTTTTATGACCACGATCGAGATGCAACTCGAGCAAGACTTTCAGGATTTTGTACCAAAATTGAAATCTGTCAGCGACAGTTTGAAAAGTTATTTGGTGTAAGGTCAGCATAGACCAAGCAGGACCACAGTTATCCCCTGCTGTAAGGCTGTAGTGGAATATCATGTCATATCATCTCATGGAAAAAACCCACGGGCCTTGGTTTTTCCATGGTTGCCCGCCTGATACCCAAACAGGCCTCAGGCCTCAGTCAGATCAAGTAATATGTGAGTTTTGACTAATGCCAGTGTTTCAAATGTGAGTAGATGAATGCTTTCAGTTGATAAAACTGGTTAGAATTTAGAAAGTGTCAGATGAAAGAAGAGCGATAACTCTTTAACACATCTATGGACAACACTCGAGTGTGCAGTGGCCATTCAAATCACTGAGTTTCAGCAGTGTTTGTGAATTATTACTGTACCAGTGGAAGCAAACTTTGAAAAGTTGCTTTAAAAGTCAGAATGTTGTCAAGGCCAGTCGACAAAAAGGCGGCAGATTTGCAGTCGCTGCCTGTGATCATATCTTAAGTTACACTTCATTATGTCAAAGGAACATAGTTACCATAGCAACTGACAATTTGTAGTGCAAAGTAGGCAGGACGACCAAGACAGTGCTGATCTGTGAATGAGATAGACTACTTTTGTTCTGGTTTATCCTGCACCGACATCACACAGCTCATATACAGACAGAGACTTATAACGACCCCAGAGCCACAGCGTTTCCTGCATAAATCAGTGTGAGGTCCTGGACGTTAATGCATTCAGTGCACCCTTTTGTTATGTGTTGGACTGTCTTAGAGGCATTTTGACTGAACTTTGACTCCTGACATGGGAAACACCGGCTTCTTCTCCACCTGTAAGTTTTATATCTGCTGATGATGCCTTAGAGGGCTGTCCTGCCCTAACAACCCTCTCTCTTTTTCACCCACACTGCCCTATGTGTTGTTGTCTGAGATGTTCACTTAAAATCTGTTATTTTAAGATGAAAAGTTACACAATGTTGTTCTAAAGGATCAAACCTTCAACAGAACTCTTGTATTGTCATTCAAGTAGGGGAAGTTGCGTCACTGGTTAATTTTCTCTACACTATATCTGTCCATTTATTTATTTGGATTTGTATGACCTGGCCTTTAAATAAATTATCACTTAGAACCCTTTTAAGTGATATTTTGTGCTCATGATGGTGATAATCTTGGATGTTAAAAAACATGCCACGATGTTCAATGCAGAGGCTCATATTATGTCCATGTGGTGAAGGGGCAAACACAGTTTCATTATTTATTAATGGGTGTATTCAAACAGTTTTCTAAAGGACACACAATTGTCCCTTTTTCCTTCCTTCTTTAGCAAAATATTTTATTGGATTTCAGACACGTACACTTGAATCTGAAGACAGACTCAGGGTCAGTTTGTTTTGATTTAAGGTTTAAAAAGAAAACCAATATGTTCGTTTGAATACGTCCGAACGATCTGGCGGCAAATAGCTGCTCAGGTGGAGACTGGCAGCAATTTTGTCTTTTTGTTGTTAACGGTTTATAAATGGAGTCGTCCCGATAGGACCCATTGTGCTTCTCACTTTTTCCTAATTTTATTTGGAGAAAACAGCAGAGGAAGCGCAGCTGAGGTAAGCGAGTCTATCAGGAGGCACATTTTCTAAATAAAATCATTTAGTCCTTCTAAAATAGCTTCCATAAAAAAAAAAAAAAAGACATTTGAAGCGCACTGATGTACATTTATGAAAAAAAACTTTATTTCATATTTTCTGGTCCTTGGTAGTAATGCACATTTCAAATATAAAAAGAACCATAGGTATGAAAATAGCATGGGGCATCAGAAATGGATTGTAGATGCTGAAGCCAAAGGAACAAAAATCATCAAAACAACCCCACTCACAGGACACCACGCTGCTGAGGAGTACAATCTCAACACTTTGCACTTGACTGTACCATTGAGTAATGAGATATCTATGTCACACTGAAGCCACAAATATGAGAAACACAAAGCAGAAAAAGTGTACCGTTGAGTATTGTGTATACAGTAAGTTTTATAGGAGATAATACATGTCAACAGAAGAATGATTCACCACCACCAGATAGCACAAGTTTGGTAGAAAACACACTTTGTGTACAGCAGCAGAGACGCTTGTCAAAATCCTCTTCAGCACGTACATAGCTGTTAGTGAGATTTCTGCCACAAATAATACAACAGTGGATGAAATGACATCGACCATCTTCTAGGCTAATTATTTCTGTTACGCTCATAGTTTCCGACCAAATGACACTTCACAGTACTGCACTGAATACGTGAAACTCTTTTCAAAACAACTCAAAACACAACAATTTCCTCGAATTCAAACCATCAGAGAATAAACTGAAACAGAAATGTCTTTGGCTTATTCATCACAATAACACTTACTGAATGTGGAGTGAATCAATGGAGTGTTTGCACGCGTTTTTATTGAACTTCGTGTCACCAAAACGGCACTAATACTCCGAATATTCTGTCCGTTTAAAGTGACAAAATTTCCCAAATCACAAAAACACACAACTTTCTTAGCGAGGGATTTACATAGCACATTAGTGAGAGACAGATAAGTTTCAAGTCTAAATGTCTGTCCCTCACATGCCCCTTATCTGCATAATCCTGCTGATCCTCGGCACAGATGACACACTGCCCAGAGCTGGTTCACTAGTTCAGTCTGGAGCCGCACACATGCCCATACTGGCTTGAGCTCAAGTCCCAGCCTGAATCTCCCTCCCTTTGTTTACCCCCTTCAGCTTTCCCAGAGTCTGGAAAGATAATAGTTGAAAAAACGTGGACTGTCCATTTGGAAAAAAACATGATGCAAAATCAAATAAGACTTCAAATGGCTCGTAAGGAGAGGTGGGCACAACCAATGGATAATCTGTTGTGTTGGTTTAAAGGCACGTTGAATTCATTTTGTCCTACTCTGTCACCATGCTAAATGAAGCATCATGAATGTTCTATGTAAACCCCATAATTCAAAAGTAACACCTGCACTCTGACTCTAATTACAGTTTTTAATTCAACCAAATTAGACAACGTATGAGTTCAATCTGGACCTGTGATATGACGAAAGGTTTTAAAGAAGTTCTCGATAAGATCTTCCAGAAAATGTGATAATAATATGACGAACTTTCAAAGACCATCAGGAGCCACGTTCACAATAACTCTTGACCTCATACATTTGGGTTAAGGGTAAATTCAGACAGGATCAGGCAGTTGTGTCGTGGTGTGTGTCTGTTTGTGTTGAACGTAATCACTAAATAACTTTATGTAGCTGATTACCGGCTTTCGCGATGATGGCGCTCCCTCACTCTCATTCACTGTGTATGTTGCTCAACCATTGCTGTCTCTTTGTTTCTCAAACCATCATACACAAACCAAAGGAAACTTTTTTGTATCACCATTTTGCAGCATAAATTGTGAGCCAGACTCAGATTTAGAAGCTGGGTACATGAAATAAACAAAGCCAGAACACAATAGGTAGAGTATCAGAGTTTAGTCCATGAATCCACCTGGATAGTCTCAGTTTTAGAGACATTTCAAGAAAATTTGACAGGTTTGAGTGTCACTGGCAGTGTGACTGGCAGCCGCTGTGTGATGTTGGGCGGTTGGGTGTTTTCCCAGAAGTTGGATCATCTCCGTTGCTGGTTGCTGCGTTTTGTTTTTTTTTGGTGGACATCCCTGCGGCCTGCACTGCCGCAGCCAAAATGAACAACCACCACTCAAACGGATAGAAAACCTGCATTTTTGCTGCAGCGCCGGATCCTGTCTGAATGTACCCTAAATGATGCAAGAACTTCCTTACCTAACTGACTCTATTACCTGACACATACAATACAGAGTGAGATAAGCATGAGTTTACTTAACAGTCAGTTGTAAGTTTCTACTGACAGAATACAAACTTACAAATGGGTTCATCCCGGTGACTCCGCTGGTGAAGGTCCACCAGGCTGAGATCTCCCGTCCCCTCTATCAGTAAGTTGTCTAAAGAAGGCAAAAGCGCCTCAGAAAAGTGTGTTTTTTTTTTTACTTTAATTATGTTTTAGTCTAACATGGTAATGCAAGAGTTATTGTAAAGTATAGCACCACTCTGAATACCTTATTGCATCGCCCTTCATCTGTCAGCAGAAGGGAGTCAGATCATGGTAACATCTGGGCTCCACGCAGAAATGAATCACCCCAAAACAAACACTGATCATAAATATGATAGAAAACAACAGTTTTGCATTCACATTGTGGCCAACGAAATGCCACGCGTGGCCAGTTAAAGTTTATTATTATTGTTAAGTATGATTACTTGTATGAACGACTACACTGGCAGAGAAAAAGGACCACAGAGCTGCTGTCGGTACTTTGTGTTTGAACAGGTGCACTAACATACGGGGCTGCATCCATTTTCATTCAGCATCTTGTTTGTCTGCAGGCACAGTAGGCGGCACTTTTACGCCAGTGCTGGCTGAGTTTACTGTTCTTCTCCTGTTGGAAATAATGACCCGTTCAGTTTCACGTCTAGCGCATACTGCCACAATGTGAATGCAGCATCAACCTTGGCAACCGCTAAAACACTCCACAACTCAAAAAAGCCAACGTGACACACACTATATTTCTTTTCCACCGGCGTACTATACTTTATGTGCAGTATTAAAACAATTTTGTTTAAACTTGCCTGGAAACATAAATTACTGGGCACATATGTGAAATATTTGGCACAAACATAGCAAATATAATAAAAAGAAAACAGCTCAAAAAAGGGATATAAAAAAGTTCCACTTAATTACTGCCCATGGCAAAGACGTAGCCTTTCGCTGAAGTGAGGTCACCATGCTGAGGTTATTATCAGAGGTAAAAATGTATTTCTGGTGTTCATCTCAGCTCTGGGCGGGCTACACTAAGGCAATTCAATGGTTGCTAATGCCAAATCTAAACACAGGGAAATCAAATTATGACACAAACAGTCCATATTAAAACTATAATTCTATCTCCGAACTTCTTCAGGGTAGCGTTTAATTGTCTATTGCATGCAAACAAGTGTCTACGGCCAATTTGTGCCTACAGTAATGTACAAATGAAACCCATTATATTTAATTTGAGCATCCTGTTAGGAAAAGAACTGAAGGGTTTGCTGTTAGTTTAACGGCTCAGAGAAGAAACACATTTCTTTGCCTATTCACTTCATCTGGTGTGTGTTAAGAGCTCTGGCAAGAAGTGGCTGCCGTGCAGCACCAATACATGGTGTGAATATGTGGAACATCTAGAAATATAACACTTGAATTATATGCATGGCTGCCTTTGTTCCCTGGGTGTTCCATCTCAGAGGGCCTCAATCTGTGATAATGCAGCTGGTTGACATAACAAACTTCTGTGTTACATCTACCGTCTATGACTTTTTTTTTTTTACAACCTCTCAAATCTCCACAGTAATGTTGACGAAGAAAGACAAAAATAATAGAAAGAAGAGTCACATTTGCTTCAAAGGAATTGAAAGACATTTTGGGAAATATGCTTAATCACTTTTAGATGAGACGATCGACACCACTCTCACATCTGTACGCTGAATATGAAGCCAGCAGCCAGTTAGCTTTGATTAGCGATGTGTGATTCTACTCTGTTTCATCAATCTGTTTAATACAATATTACACTATTACACTGACTGACTGTGAGTGTAAGAGTGTAATATTAATATTGATAGACCCTCTCTGCTCAATAAATAACCACATCCTTCAAACTCCATGTATCCAGTTTGTAGTACATACTGTACATTCAAATTTTAAAGTTTTTACAGGCTGAGTAATACTTAGTAAACACATCTTCATGTTTCCCTTCCAAGCAGTGACCTCTGTGGCTGTGAAGTGAAGCCAAAAACTGCAGTTCCTCGAACGTCCACTTGAGGCTGGCTCCAGAACGAGTCAGTCTCCATAAGTCCCCATGATAAAATGTCCAACTTCACAGCGGAAATAAACATGTTTACAGCCTGGTACAAAAAACAGTTTTGGTCTCTATAGCTAATTTCCCCGTTCATGACAACTGTACTGAGGGTGAATTTTTATTTAACTCACCTGTTCAAATTATATTAAGGCTTAAAGTTATGCATAACTATCAATGACACCCTTTTCTCTTTTCTTTTCTTTTTAGCTTAGTTTAGCATAAAGACTGGAAACAGAGGGAAACAGCTACATATTTAGTGTACATGAACGTGGCATCGATCTTCTCATGTAACTCTTGACAAGAAAGCAAATAAATGTATTTCCCAAAATATCAAACTATTCCCTTGAAGGAAATGTATTTATTTTTTAAATATGTGGTCGGGTTTGGGTTCACGCTCTGTAAAAAAAAAAAAAAAGCCAATAAATCACATAGTATTATTATTTCTGCTATAAGGTCAATTCAAATCGTCCTCTTCTCTGGGAACTAATTTATTTATTATACCATATAGAGGTGCAAGCAGGAGGAATGAGCCATGCCTAATGACTGAAAGTCAGTGTCAAGAGATAATAATGACTTTTTATGTGATTGTTACAACAAACGGCTGTTTTATAAACTCAAAACTCTGAATCAAAACAGCCATAATCAGTCAAAGCCAGACTCTTGTATTTTTTTCTATTATTTATAAATCAATATTCCCTGATTATTGTAGCAGATAGTATCTACCCCTCCAGAGGAAGGCACTATGAATGGTTTGAACGTCCTTGGATTTTCATCAACTGGATTTGACTGATGGCTGGTTAACAACGTGCCAGTACAATCCCTACAACACAAGTCATCCTCCTGATTGAGAAGTTTGGGGTAGCAGTGCAAAGCACATTTCCTTCTTTGTCTTCTTTGTCTTCTTTGTCAGTCCATCCTGTCCTCCCTCTGTGTACAGCATATCGAAGTGAATCAGTATTGTGTCGTATTCTCATACCTGAAGTCACAGAGGCAGAAATCTCTGCTTTGTGCTGCAGACACACCCTGTCCTCTCTGTTTATCTCCAGGTGAGTGCTTCAGGTACCACAGCGAAGAGTTTATTTGGAGTTACCTTTCTTATTTATTTTGAATTTCTTCTGTTAAACTGTGCTGTCCTCCTTTTGTGACCAAAAGACCGTGCTCCTGCAGTGTGCTAAAGGTAGAGATAACCTACCCAGTAGACGATGTTGAACAGCAAGAAGGAGGTGGGGAAAAAGACGCGCGAGTATGTGTCCAGTTCAAGTAAATCTATGTGGACGCGTCCTTTTCTCCACGCGCCTCCTTTACACTCCTCGAAGCAGCAGAAGAAGCTCTGGCAGTCTTTTCCGTCCAGGCACTCGTAGACACAAGCCTCCTCAAAGTCCTGCCAGTACATGGAGTTGTTTAAAGCGATGACGGTGTGCGGAGGTCTCACATCCAGGACAGAATAGTTCTGAGAGGAAGAAGAAGAAGCAGTCATACAGACGCACCTGAATTGGAAAAGTCTGTTTTCTCATTAACAAACATGTATTTTCAGTGAACAAAGCTTGTTGCGAGGGAAGTTTCTACTCTAGCAACACATATGAGGTTATACAGGGTCGAGTTTATTGAGGAACTTAGGTTGTTATGGGGACACTGACAAAGCAGCTGTATGTTAGTGTTTCGGAAAGCTGGCACCATTCTGATCATTACTATGTTAACTGAGGTCAGAGGACAGGTCTGTGTCACTCCCTCGACACAACAGATAGGTACATGATGCAGAAGCCTGCATATACAGTGCATATACTGTGCGTATAGACAAGCCAGAGAGGACAGCTTCTTCAGAATTGAGGCGGTATTATGTCATGACAAGTGTATTGATAAATCCTCCATTCACATTGATCAAACTTCAATAAACCTTTCAGCTTAAGAGATCTTGTGCACTTTCTCTCCACTGACTAAACTGACCATTGATGAATAAAAGCACTTGTCACTGCAAAATGAGCATTTTGAGTCATGAGAATCAAACCTTTGCATCTGCGTGTTTTGTTTGTTTGTTACATGCCGAGATATCCCTTTTCTTTTTTTTTAATAGTTTAGTAATTTCTCAGAAATAAGAAAGTCCTTTAGAGCTACAGACGACAACATAAGACAGTTTTCACAGGCTGAGTAGAGCTCATTATGAATAAACAAATCTTCATGTGTCCCTTTTTAAACTGGCTCAGCTTTACAAACAAAAAATAATTAAGTTAATCTGAGTTGTTCACTTGATACTGACAAAACTTAATACATTTGTGTGTGACCAACTGAAGTTGGTTTTTAATTGAATTGTTCATTGTGCACTCTTTCTTTTGGGGAGTTCAGCTGAGACACAAATGGCACGTTTAGTAAAACACATGCAAATAACTATTTATTTTAGACTATACTACTGTTATCTGTTAGTAATACTACATTTCTAGAAGGTGTGCTGTATGTGTGAACATAAAGTATTTTTAGATAATAACCTCCCCAGAGAATTACAGAAATCTCGGACAAACTTTCTTCCAAAGGTAGAAAGCAGGAGGGCAAAGCTTTTCTTGATGTGTCATCAACAGATAAATCCTGCATGCACGTCAGTTAAATGCAAATGGGAGACCAACTCTGAAACACCTTGGGATTATGTAGTTTGACAGAGATATAACCATACTTTCATTTGAATAGACAATGACAATAAGCTCACACGGATATCCACAGAGTTTCTGGTGCATTAATGCTCGGGCAGATATACGTTGCGTCTGTCTTATGTTACAGATCTGCAGTCTGCACTCCCTTCTTTCAGTTGTTGACGGGCTGCAGAGGGCCCATCTGTCTTGGTAGCTCGTACAGATTGATGCAGTGTCCCTTAAAATAGTAACAGCCTTATCGGAAGAGCTTATAAAGGGCAGCGTCACATCATCTCAACCCTGAAAGATTTTCTCACGTCCGTCTTGTGATAACAAAACCAAAGCACTATCAGAGAAAAGCTACTTTTGTGAACCTGTACAGGGCATCGTCTCAATCTACATTTCATTATTCGCATCACTTAAGTTCTTTATTATGTGATTTTAAGTAATATTTCTGCAAGAATATGTAATATAAAAAAACTGATTAAAGGCCAAACTCACCGATCTTTTAGGTTCCATGCAGCTTGGTCTTCGAGCGCTGTATGAATAGTAATTCAATGTTGCGTACTCCATCAGAGCAGCAAAGACAAACAGGAAGCAGACAGTGACGAAAAGGTCCATGGCAGTGACATAAGACACTCTGGGTAGTGACATCCTGGCCACACTACTGAGGGTAGTCATAGTGAGCACTGTGGTTATACCTGAAGGACACAGGAAAGGGGGGAAAAAAACCTTTTAGGCTTTGTTCACTGGTAATAATGGACAAACTCAGGAATGAGATGAGAACACTTCAGTTTGTTTTGTTTCAAGGAGGAGAAAGCAGCATACATGAAAACTCTGTTCAGGACCAGAGACCAATTATACTGCAGTGCTCCTGTAAAGTTCATGTTGATGAAGATTTTTTTCTAACCTGCCAATACAAACTGTATAACTGTACCCCATCGTGCTGAGCTCTTTGGACGGGAGTCAAAATCCACAAAGATGGCTCATATCTGTGTACCGGGATCCTCTGATCCTTTCTGATTCAGCATGTGTCAGGTCCAAGTGTCTGCGCTCCCTCACAGCCCAAGCTGACAAAAAGCTGTCCAACTTAAACATGACATCATGCATCATGTTTAAAGTCTGCTTTGTCATTAAGATTGAAGGAAACTGGAAGACAATTCTCACAATCCTTACTCCTGCAAAAAAACTTCTTCACACTGAAGAGACTTTGGAGTATACCAACTTGATTTGGCTAACTCAGACTGTTGAATAATGAATTTTGGATGCCTGACTACACATTTCCCATTGGAAACAGGTGAGGAAGGGGTAAGTTCATGGGCAGTACGAACAGGAAGATTGATCAGTTACCGAATAATGAGAAAGAGTGAGATTGTGGATACAAGTGGCTGAAATGAGCTTCCGTTGCAGGGTAGGGTGAGGAGCTCGGACCTCCGAAGGGAGCTCGGAGTAGAGTTGCTGCTCTTTCACGTAGAAAGGAGCAAGCTGAGGATCAGGCATCTGATTAGGGTGGCCTCCTGGGCGCCGTCCTTTGGAGGTGTTCTTGGCACATCCAACTCGGGGCAGACCCAGAATCCGCTGGAGGGACTATATAGCCCATCTAGCCTGGCAACGCCTCGGGATGCCCCAGGAGGAGTTTGAATCCACTGCTGTGGCGCCTGGACCGACTTAACCTGCTGCCACGGTGACCCGATCCCGGCTAGGTGGAAGGAAATGGATGGATGAATGGAAATTGCCTTTAGGTGTGAATTTTTGTGTGTCTCTGTGTGTCAGCTCTGTGATGAACAGGCAACCTGTCCAGGGTGTACCCCACCTATCACCCAGTGCCAGCTGGTATCAGCTCTAGCCCCCCGCAATCCTGATAAGGATAAGCGATTATGAAAGATGGATGGATGATTAGAGCAGCTTAACGATTTTATGCCTTTCTTTCAGTAATTGTATTTGTGGTAAAAGTAACCATCTTTATCTTAACAGTGTCATTAGCTGTTAAGTTAGAAGCTTTCACATTTCAGATGTATTGATGTCACTCAGTCTGACAGAGAAAAACCTCCTCAAGCAGAGCTGTTTGATTTCATTCTTTGCTCCCTCCCATCTCCTCCTCTATGAGCATTATAGAGATGCCTATAAGAAAGAAAAAAAAAAACACATCTGTGACTGTTTCACTGAGGTTCCCATGGTAACAAGCTGGCCCCCATCTATTTCAGGCGGACATCTCACACTTTCTCCTTTAGCCTCTGCTTGCCACAGTGATTACACTTACCTGCCTTCTCCTGATGCTGTGGCACAGATTTGAGAGGTTTTTTTTTGCTCTAAACGATAGAACGAACGGCAGCTTTGAAGAGAGGAACGCTCTCAAAAACATTTGTCTAAAGGATTTTATCTGTACTACCACGCTGGCTTGGTTTACCACTGTACTTCTACAATCAGCCTCCACCTAAGATCAATTCATTACCGTCATTCTTTCTCATGCAATTGATTCAGATGCTTTAAATTAGATTAAAAACAGTTGATTTATTTTCTAACTTTGTCTCTGTCATCAGTTGTGAACACACACTGGGTCACTTGTGACACAGCATTAGATGTTTCCACTAAGAGCCGAGTGAAAAACACACATTCATACACGTTATACAGAAGCCAAAATATAATTTTTAACGTTAGCAAAGATTCCACAAATTCTGTTCAAAAGAGGCAAACGTATTTCCATTTTTAAAGTTTCAGACTGCTGTATGTAATCTTACATTTCTTCTAATTCCTTAATTGAAGGCCTGTGCAAACACAACTCCACTCAAAAACGCATATAATGGATAAAATGTGCACAGAGAAAGAAAAAATAATGGTTGTATTCAATTACCTTCACCAAAATGTTCCACAGGACTGCACAACAACAAAAAGAGAGCATGTGCAAAAGAGGGGAAAAAGCATTACAAAACAGAAAAAGCAGATGGAGCGACAAACAAATATCCATGCAGTACAGATAACAGCATGTAAACACGGCAAACATTCAAAGACAAACATGATTAAAGTGCGCAAATGGAAACCTCTAAAGTCAGACCTTGAGATAATGTCTGCATCAGTATTTCCAATTATCTCTAAGTTTGAAGCAATGTTCCAGACATAAACTGTTTGTCGCTATCGAACGACCACAGTACCTAAAGCCGTCCTCGCTGGCGTGGCGTCTTTTTTGATCCAGAAGGACACCCAGGAGAGAACCACGGTGAGGATGCAGGGTATGTAAGTCTGGATGGTGAAGTAGCCCATTCTTCTACTCAGGTCAAAATACACCGTCATCACCACGTAGTCACCTGTGTGCAAAAAAACATCAACACAACTTGACATGAAACTTTACAGACACGTGTCCAGGGGTTAAATTAGCTCTACACTCTTCTGTCATGCAGTGCCGTGCGCCAATGTCATAAGAGGATGAAGTGGAACTATTTTTCATTTGAAATATTGAATTAAAATGTTGATTAGCAGCATTGTGCTGCAGTGGTTAGCACTGGTTTGTGGGTTCGAACCTCAGCTGGGGCCTTTCTGTGTGGAGTTTGCATGTTCTCCACGGGTCTGCGTGGGTATTCCAGCTTCCTCACACAGTCCAAAGACATGCAGTTAACAGGTTAATTGGTCACTCTAAATTGCCCGTGAGTGTAATTTGGTTGTTTGTGCTCTGTGATGAACTGGCTACTTGTCCATGGCGTACCCCGCCTCTCGCTCAATGTCAGCTGGGATCGGCTCCAGCATTCCCAACGGTGATCCTGATAAGGATAAGCAGTTAGCAGGATGTTGATTAGCTGGGCATACTGGCTGATATGAATGTCCATCTCTCAGTAAATAATAGCCATCAAGTATTCAGCCAAACCATAGTATAAATAATATTTTACATTTGAAATGTATAATTACCAGGCAGCAGAGCCAACGCTACACAGGAGAGCGCACTCACACAAAGATTTTATTGTCATCAGCTGCAGTTTGGCATCAGCATCTAAAAGGTCTTTAATTTGTGTTTTAGCGTTCAGAGCAGAAGGTTGTCTCACCTTATTATATTTTATTTACAGTTTGTCAAATGACATCAGTCAGATGCTGTAGTTTATGTCACACACGTGCACATGGCACCGCTGAAACCACAGAGCTCCCCCACATTACAAATCCCAATTTAACCTCCGCACACTGGGACAGATATTGTATTAATGACGATAAAAATGAGCTAAATAAAACAAACAAACAAACAAACAAACAAATTAGGCCTGAAATCTTTAAAGGTTTATCCATTTTTGAAGAGCTTCTAACACATTGTGACTACCAATATTCCCTTATACACCCACCTCAGCAACCAGCAACCAACTGTAGTAAGAACTCATAGTGTCAGTCAGTCCATGCAGTGTCATTGTCATGTGAGGCCAGTACGCCTCTTCCCTTCTCAGTATTTGTCCTGCTGTTTTCCCCTCCCCTTGTGTTTCTGTCTCTGTGTGTCGCTGAGTGTGGCCGGTTTCCCTCTCACCTGCCAGATCATCTCATCACCTGTTTCTCGTTTGCCAATCAAGACCGAATCTATCTTCCAAACTCCGCCAGATCGTTCAGTCTCCCTAGTGATAACTATGCTACGACCAGCTCTAGTGCTAGTCTTGTTGTTAGCTTGTGCTTCTTGTGCTCCAGGACAAACCTCTCTGCCACTCACCTGCCACATCCAGCTTTGTCACGTCTTCACACTTGCCTTGCACCACCCCAAACACCACCCCCTTTTATGGGATCTACCACTCACCTGCACCTTCTCCCTCTTAAACTGTTTCAGTGTTCTGGCTTGTGTTTGCATCTTCAGTCTGCAATTGTTCTTCATAATAGTCTTAAATAATCATTGTATGTGTCATGCTGTATAAAGTACATAATGATGCGTCTATAACAATGCATGCTTCATTATAATGCTTCATTGTTGGTGCTCAGTAAAGTTGTATTATAAATCACTATTATAACACACTAGATGAGCTCTTCATAGAAAGAGTTATGGGACTAACACAGAGTACTGTTTGTACTTGGTAATTATACTGTATATATATGTTCAAAAATACTTCTTCACTCTCATGACAACTGAACAAACTCTGGTGATGAAGGCCATGAGATGTGGCTGAAAGCACCAGAGGAAATCCATTGACACTAAATTAAATAGAGATCAACGATGAACTCAACATGTCTCCATAACCAGATGGTAAATACTTTATAAATCATACTATCATTTATTGTCTGTTCATACACTGTTATTTATATTCAAAGAGAACATGTTCTCATATCTTCTTATAACTGTAATGCAGTTTAATTCACTTTAAGTCTCTTAAGTGCCAGTCAGTGCTAAATGGAGCCTGGCAGGGGGTTTAAAGTGCAGTACTTGATAAAGTTGAGTCTGTTATAGAGTGTCTTGCTGTAAAGGTTAAACTTCATGAGGTATCTTATATGCAAATGATGTTTAACATTTCTAAAAATATAAGAGCTGAGTCAGCTCTATGCAGATCACGTACAGCTTCCTCTTAAGGTGGCCTCTTACAGTATAGCTGATTCTCTCTTCAGCTGATATCATTTATTATTACTGGTGGGGAAAACTGAACTGCATTATAAACCTGTGTGTTATAAAGAGGCTCAAATGACACATTTTAAAGTTAGAATCTTTAAATGTTTAATGTAATCAAACGTCATTTTTGCACAACTGTTCTATTTTTGACAGACGCTGTGAGTAGCCACAGAAATATAGACATAGAGAATCCAAATAAAACACCCTGTGCAAACTTCTGATCGCGAAAACAACCAAAAGGATAACAATTTAAATACGTAGCCTACTTATTCATTGCAGAAACATGTAAACCAAGGAAAAAAGCCCAAATCTGAGCAAGTCTGGTGGACGAAATGCTTCTGAAACGTTCCTGGTGGGATATGAAGCTGTGTGGAGAACGGACCAAAACAGCAGCCGTTGGCCACGACGTCACAGAGCCGTGCCTGATGCGATCCAGGGGTAATGCCAACATTTCCCACTGCTTCTAGTTCACATTAAAAACATTAAAAACAACTTTACTGTGTCCTGCTGTTGTGTGGAAAACTATTTGCACCGTGTGCAGCATAAAATCAAATCGCAGTTTTTAACTGCAGCTACTAATATTGTGTTTTTTATTCAAATAATGTGATTCTGTTTGGCTGCTCTATGGACAGATACACAGCTGTTCTTCTGTTGTAATTCCATCCAACGTAACTGGTCAAGGAGCAGCAACTTAAATCATGTCAGAGATCAGAAATATGACAATTTAATCATGTGGAATACGACATTTATTGGTAAATCTCTCAAATGGAGCATGGTGATGTAGTCTTAAGTGAAACGAACAGCTTGCTCAGTGTGACACCTGCACAACAGTTTGCAAAAAAGTTCAGCGCAGTGGTTGGCAACGACAGATGGAGAAGAGGAGAGATGTACGGGAGTTTCTGTGACTTGTACTTTCTGTTTCTTGTGAGCTCAGTGGGGACAAAAGGATGAAATTACATAAGCGGGGATAGGACAGAAAATCGGACTAATTAATCTGTCGGTTTATCTTGGAATTGACTGGGTGGTCTCAACAGGGACTTTTACTTTTCAGTATCACTTACTTGTCATATGTACAACACAGGGTCAACAGTAGAATAAAATGTGTTGGATAAGAAGAACAGGTCAGCTCAGCATGACTCGCTGCTATCAAGGGACGTTCATATTTTGACTGTACCAAACGTTCCCTCAGACTAGAATGTACTACAGAAAGAATCTGATTTCTTTGAATGTTTTTGGACCTGGAGACAGAATCGTGGGGGTGTTGTTGACAAATATTGTTGGATTCACTTCTTGTACTGCACCTTTTTATTTTTTGGGATCTTATGTGTATGTATAAGTGTACTACACACTGTAGAGGTATCAGTGTATGAATAAATATGAATGTACTATATAAATGGGATATACTACACTATTTAAATATATGAAAATTGAGGATTGAGAGTAAGTGTATACAGAGGGACTGCATATGCATATGCATAATGCAGATTTTGCAGACAGCAGTCCTGTTATGAGGTAAGTCTGATGGCCTCGTGGTAAAAAAAAAATGTGGCTAGTACTACAGCTTATACACTTAAACTCTTAATATAAGCAATGTAACAATGTAAGTTCCAACCTGGCTGGAATTTAATAAAAAAAACTAGCAATAATCTACAGTTCATGTGACAAACACAACTTGTTGCACGATGAATGAATAAATATGAATAAATAATGAATAAAGGAATGACAATGAACTGAAGGTTATTTCTGCCACTAGAATCAGAAATCAAGTTTATTGCCAAGCATGTTTTCACATACAAGGAATTTGTTGGTATTTTGGTGAACATTAAATAAAAAATATAAAGAAAAATCAAGTACTAGGAGATATAAAATATGAACAATGTGCATACACAGTATGCAGAATATTTCAATGTGCAAGTGTTATGACTGCGGTCATAGACCGCCCTGAAGCCTAACAACTCAGCCTTATATACTTTATCTGTATCTATATGTGCATCGATATATTCTTGTAAATAAATAATTTTCCTTATATTCAAACAAATCTTTGTTTATGGCTACTTGGGATTTGGGGAAGATGGGGGCCTTCTCATGTTATGTCCTAGGCACCCCTAGACTGGGGCATAACAGCAAGATATTTTTGAAAACGTAGTAATCCAAAAGATGTTAATTAAAAGGTTATTAGAAGGTGTGCAGGAATGCAATGCATCTTACACGTTAATGTAACGTGTAGGGACTGGGGTGGAGGGTGGGAGTCTACAAAGCGAGTGTCCTATGTGCACTGACACTAAATATGAACAAATTTCCAATGAGCTCAACAGCGTTGTGTTTTAAAATGTTAAACTTGAGAAAGAAACAGATCCTACCTGCTGTAGTCTTTATTATGTCGGTAGTGTTTCTCAGGCCCATAAAATCAAACTGGTAGAGACGCCAGGACTTTTGGTCAGCCGCCTCCACAGAGTTCTTCCTCCACTTGTAAATCATCTCATCTCGTGGGTATCCATCTGCAATTACACAGAGCATGTGTGTGTGTGACCCATGGTGCTATATGGCACATCCTAATGATGGATATCCTGTGCAGACAGACCTAGGGCCACCCAGAGCAACATTTGTCTTGTGCTGGAGGCTGGCTAATGAAAAGACAGTCTGGAATGAAGACAGAGACAGAAGGAAAGTAGATTAAATGAAAGCTTTGGTTCAATAATGTACTGAATCCATCTTGATGTTAGGCCTGACCTTCACATGATGCGCATGGAGCCTGGGAGTGCTTTTACAATCGATCATGTGAGGTTAATGACGGGTTAATGATTGCATATATGCTTTGGTGTTGCACTAGCCTGAATCTTTTCTGTCTTAAACACACACATAATCATTTTAAGTAGAAAAGCTAACAAAATTATGATCTTGCCTGATAGCAATTTGATGTAATAGGCTTTCAATTAACAAAAACATTAACTGTGAGGGAAGACGTTACCCAAACTGCTAATTGTTTTCAAACATGTTTGATGAATGAATTCCATTAACATTTGCCACATTCTCCCATTTGCTATTAATGATGTCATTAAAGATTCAGCAATCGCTACTCAGATTCAAAATGTTTAGAAAATAACAACTCACTGTTGAAAGCGGCTCTTTAATCAAGTAAACTTTTATGAATGGCAACAATGGATTAGCAGAATTCTGTATGACATTTGCATAAAACATTAGTAATGGGCTCAAAGCACAATTCATGACGCATTTATAAATGAATGACATTCAGGAGGCATAATGGGCATTAGCCTAAGAGGAAGATATGGTGCCTTTCAGAATAAAAGTGCTTTATATGGATACGTCAGACAAGCTGGTAGTGACGTTACTGTATGGTTTATAACAAAGGAGTTACCCCTGAAATATCTCTGCTAAGATTTAATTTGTCAGGTATTTGACTGATTGGATAGGCCAGAAATGGACATCTGGTTATTTTATCTATAAGTGGTTGTTACAGCTGCCACAGAAGATACTCAAACTCCTTTGAAAGCAGCTGAAATGAGTGTCCTCCATCAGATGGTTGTGTTTAGCCTCAGAGATAAGGTTAGAAGCTCGGACATCCGGAGGGAGGGAGGGAGGGAGCAGTAAAACCTCTGCTTCTTCGCATTGAAAGGAGCCAGCTGAGGTAGTTCAGGCTTCTGATCAGGATGCCTTCTGGGTGCTTTCCTATGGAAGTGTTTCAAGCACATCCAACTGGTAGGAGAGCCCAGAACCTGCTTGATGGACTACATTGCTCATTTAGCCTGGGAACGCCGTTGTTGAGGAGAGGGACGTCTAAAATGCCCTGCTAAACCTGCTGCCTCTGCGACCCGACCCTGGATTAGCGGAAGAAAATGGTTGTTACGGTTGCCACCGAACACTCCTATGTGTAACTCTGCTTGTAGTGTTTATGCGTATGTTAAGGTGTGCACTCCCGATTGGTTCCAGCTGATGAGGCGTGGCCACATTCGTCATCCCTGCCTGGAGAGACATCCAATCCACAGGATGTAACTGGGAGTCAACTAAATTACGTTTGAACAGCCTGACAGCCGTAGCAGCTGGGTTTGTCTTGAGCTTGCCAATGTTCCTCTTGGTATTATTATCAATGCATGGCTTTTAATTGTACAGTGATGAATAATTTTACTGTGTATTATCTAAATACTTGCTCCACCACTGATGATCTGAAATCATGATAATACTGATGCTAGAAGTGAGTGTTGGAAAAGTGTCACGCTCCTCGAATGCAGCATATTTTTTGCTTTGCGTGACAATTTTAGTAGAAAAATCCAATAAAATAATATGATCATGATCATACAATATAAGTATTAATTTAAACTGCAGGAAATTGGGCAGCACTCACTAATAACCTGGAAATGAAACTGTCTGATCGGCCCAAATCATGTGATACTGTGAGCCAGCAGCCTTATGCTACTGAGAATTACAAAGTTTCACTCCATCTGTGCCTCTAACATGCAAGTACTAAGATAAATAAGGACTATATTCTTCACATGACGGTATTATGACAGCAAGTTGAGTTAAAGAGAATTCAGATTGATATTTCTGTTTGTTAATGTAGAGACATTATTACATATTATCACCAAATTAAAGCTGGCATGTCTATAATTAAAATACAGGGAAAAAACTTTAAGACTAAAAGGGCAATTGTATCGTTATGTTGTTTTATATCTGCTGTAAAACATATAAATTGTGTTTTTTCTTTGAAACTTGTTAGTTGTTAGCAAACAGCTGCCTATTTAAATCCAACAGACACAGTTTGTCGTAGTACGATTGGTATTATTATTAGTTTCCGGACACATCTTCTGGATGACACTTGCTAAATATGCATTAATTCAGAATTGTGATTAAATGGTTAAAAAATGCCACCTGTTTTTTCTCCTCAGTCATGATTTAAGACTGTAAATATTGTTTCTTTCTTAGCAGATAAGCTGACAAGCTTTACCAGATGTAGTACGTTAATTATCTACTGAGTCTATACTCTCTCTCTTTATCTATTCAACAAACTACAATTTGCATTGTACTCAGTTAATTATTCCAATCCCCCAGGGACATGATGGCTTTAAAGATAAGCAAATCTGACTTAATCGGAAAACAGAGGCGTAGTCATGGAAACCAGTGTAATGTCTGATGATTTCCTTAGGTAAGGAAATAGGTTTGATGGATCACAGCAGGATGGGTCCACAGACGTGGCAGTGCAGTGAGCAGGTTTTAAGCTCTAATGTGCTGTACGCGGTGCGAGGTCTTATCATATCAAATCCCCCTGTGATCATGATGATAGATCTCTGTGAGATCCACAGCGGATAATACACCAACCACGGTTTATTTTCAACACAATGCCCCATTCACCAGAGCATCAGGTTTACTGAATGTCCCGCAAGATGGACTGACGACCCTTTAAATCTCACATCCAATCTCCAAACACAATAAATTCCATGATGTGAATTTTACAGTTTCTGTTGAGTAATTCACTCCACAGTTGATCTGTCATGAAACAAGCTAACTTGAACCAAAATACTGTATATTATACTGTATTTGTGATACAAATGTGTTTTATGGAAGCTTTTATTAAGTACTTCTTCTTCTTTATAATGAAGAGGATTCAGTTTGGTACCTCAGCAAATAAATACATCTATCATTCAGTTTACTTATTTTTCCTATAGTTCTGTAGACACTTCTGCATGAACTTAGCACTAAGTCTGATTGTTCAAATGTTGCCATAGTTACCTGCAAACCAGCCTGAACGATACATGCCAAGGACGTAACATATTGCCTCTCAGTGATGGTTTGCAAAATAATAAATGTTTTCACATGACAGCAGTAATCATGGCACATTTATAAAATTCTTTTCTTGGCAATGATAAACTGTGTATAATTAAACAATGCATGTTACTAACTTTGCTTCTTCCCCGGAGGTTTTGTCTTTGTGTTTGTTTTCACAGATTCTCATTGATCGTTCCTTAGATCAGGGATTGTGGTTGTGTCTGCTGCTGTAGTCCTGCTTGACGTCCATTACGAATACTACTGTTTATATTTCTATCATTGTTATTACTTTTAGTCATATCTCCATTAAAATTTAAAATTATCATTATCAACTGGTTCGCGACAGATGGTCACCTGTTTGAGTTCTGCTCAAGGTTTCTGTCTCTTAAAGGAAGTTTTTTCTTGCCACTGTCAACAAGTACTTGCTGGGAATGGTGGGAATTGTTGGATCTCTGTAAATAACATTACAAAGTACAATTGTAAGAATACAGTCTAGACCTGCTCTATATGAGACGTGTCATGAGATAACTTGATTCTATGCTATATAAATACATAATTTATTTAGTGTAATAAGTTTAAAAGAAATATGAATAATATCAATAAATAGCTGCTATTTGTAAATCTAAATAGCCTACAGCCATAGATGAGAGTATGAGAGAATGGACCCTGGACACACACTTGTAAAAAGACCCCCGGCCCTCTTACATAGGAGTAAGACACGCAAAAAGTAAGAAGGTTGTTCACAATATGCAAGGCGTACTCACAGCTGGAGAAGATCAGTGGACAGGAGTGTTCGTCCATTGGGAAGTTGTGCAGCTGAAGCTGGCATTCTGCGTTTATTGTCAGCCTGAAAAGAAAATAACACAACAGTTTGTTTTGTCTTTTAGTAGTAAAACTATAAAATGAATTGTGGTGTTCCCCAAGGTTCGATTTTAGATCCTCCTCTTTTTCAGCTTTACATGCTGCCGCATGGAAATCTCATCAGGAGACACGATATTAAGTTTCATAACTATGCTGATGACACAGAGCTTTACATTGTCGTGTCTCCTGATGACTCCAGTCGATGCCTTTTTTAACTGCATTTTAGACAAGTTATGGATGTCAGGGAACTTTCTACAACTTTCTCAGTCAGGAGAAAACTGAAGTTTTGGTTATTACTGAAGCTCAGAGAGAGAAACTTAAGCACTCAACAATTAAAAAACTTGACAGTTATCTTTGATATAGATCTTAGTTTTGAACCTCATATTAAAAACATGGGAATACTTTTTGTT
Organism: Argyrosomus regius; assembly: GCA_946959425.1. Classification (NCBI taxonomy): domain Eukaryota; kingdom Metazoa; phylum Chordata; class Actinopteri; family Sciaenidae; genus Argyrosomus; species Argyrosomus regius. The sequence goes on from OX336888.1 coordinate 7,747,082, forward strand.
ATCTTAAGATGATAAGCTGTTTTATTATGTGAAGCTCTTTTGTTTGTATGAAAAGTGCTATAAAAATAAAGTCTTGATTGATTTAAATGATTTGATTTGAAATCAGATCACATAAATACATTTTTCTTCTTCAGACACTCAAAGTATCACATCGATGAAAGCAATTTGTTGTACATTATTTGAAAAAAATAGGTCAATAATGTGAGGATGAATGCATTAGTGCACGTTCAATTGATAAAAAAAACGACCTCTCAGCCTCGAGTGGGGCTGCAATTTTTAACTAGCAGTCATCAACCTACAGTTCAAGGACTATAATCAGTTAGTGTGAGACAGCTGTGAGTTCACATCCTACGGAGGCCATTTACAGCTCGTTTTTCTACAATTTTCTGCTTGAATTCCCCCTCAAGGCCATTTTTAGTCAGTAGATGTTAACCTGTAAGGGTACATTTATATAAGTCATTTAATAAGCTAGTTTTTCAAACCCGGACAGAAAATATGAAAGTCAACAAGCCGACCTTTTACCCAGTTTGCATCTGATTCTTCAAAACACACAATCAGATTTTAGCTTGATGCAGTGTGAAGTAAAGTATATCGGACTTGAAATGATTCGCCATTTACCGATTAGTAAAGTTAAAGTGGGTTGGTGGAAGCGTAAGCACATGCTCACACACAGATTCCTGTCAAATGTTTTCACTATTTTTTCTGATTACTATAACTATGAATACATTTTGAATGTATGTTTTATTTCTTTTTACCAATAATGATGGTAAAGCACACACTTTCGTGTAATATTGCTTAAATAACTGGCATCTTATCTCATTTGATTTTCCAGGTAGCTTGCCCAACATCAACACTGATATCCTAAAATGACTGCATCTGATCTGTAGTTTATACATTTAACATACTGTAAGTAATGAAAATATCTGTATCATTATCATATCTTACATGAAATAAAACAGTATTTATGTGATTAATATTCTTAATTAAAAAACTAAGGAGGGACTTCATGACTTTTATCAGCCTTCAGTGGCCTGTAATTCACAGACACAATGGCGAGTGACTATTCAGTCTGCACACTCTGTATATCTTGCTTTTCTCACTGCTTTGCCACCATGTACACATCCACAATGATGATGTATCAGCTACACACATCATCACGCGTAGATTCTGTGGAAATCTGTTTGTGATGTAGTTAAAAGCCAGCTATCCCTTTAGACTAGACAAACCCGAGGAAGTAATTATGCAGCCAATATGTTGTTGACCCTCAATTATAAACCAGTTAAAGAACATTTCTTGTCTCACTGGGAAAAGAGGCTGCAGGAAACATTAAGAGTGCCCCGACCTCTATAAACATGATGAAATAGACTGGCTGGCTTCACACATCGGCCTGAATTAACAAGTTTGAAAATAAGACTGATGCTTTAATAAATACAGAATTTGTGCTCCCTTGAAACTAAAATACACCTGAAGGAGGAAGACAACCTAAAAGGAAGATAAACTCCAAAATAAGACAAAAAAATAGAAGGAAATTTGTAAATTATACATGTAATGTCCATGACTGGACACATAAGACAGAAAAAAATATCTTTTTAATGTAATTCTGGTATGATCTTTAAACCTCATTAAAGGATGGAAATGGGACAATAACATGCATGTGGGAGAGGAGTGGATATCACAAAATGTCATCTCTGTTTACTGAGGCCAAGTCAATGCACAATTAATACCCAATGACATTTCATTGTCTTTCTCTCATGCCATCAACGGATATTACTCCTCGAAGTTTCCACGATCCTGAATGCTCAGTATCAACAGCAGTGAGGGAGGATCCAACTGGGCTTTGTTGACTTGACTTAGAAAACTGAGTTACTTATTTGTTCTTTGCAGAAATGTGCGAGCTCTGTGTTGATTGTTAAATTTCCTCAAGTCCAGCACAATGCTTTACAGACTGACATGAACTGAAGAAGCCGATAAGAAAGTTTTATAGTGCTCGACTAAATCCAACATCCACAGGTACAATACATTAATTTACGGCACAGAAGAGTCCTTAAAGATTGTCAATTAAAAATCTGGCAATGTCTCACAACATAAGGACAGTGCCAAAAAAGATTGAGGACAGTCTATTGATGCTTATTACTGAAGGAGCAGTTTATATTAATGTCGAGTGCTCCAATTACAAGGAGTGCTTCAGGGCACGAGGGTGGCTGCCTTAGTAAATTGGTCTTAAAGCTCAAGCAGGCAATTTGCACTTACAAACGGTAATGACAGGGGCTAATTGCTTTTGTGCTGCACTTTTTGGGGAATGTTTGCATCACAATTTATTTTGCATAAATTTCTTAGTGAATAAGACTGCTGACGTCTGATGCAATATAAACTGATTGGTTGATTGATAAATCTCAAAGATTCCCAAGGGTAAGTTTAATTGGTTACACAGTACAGAGAACATGGAGATTCAGGGAGGTAATTACAGGAACCATGTTGAGAAATGCTGATACAGCTTTCCAATAAAAGGCATTTACTAAATAAACCTAGAAGGAACCAACAAGTTCCAAAATTCTCCAAACCATATTAGCCTGTTGCTATGTCCAACTTCTATTGTATCCTAAAACTTCTACGACATAATCTTTATAGCACAGTGTTTTTAGAGTCCAACACTACTAAATAAAAATACGGCCAGCTGTACACGTGTATTTGTTATGATTATATTACTTATGCTCACAAACTAGCGACTCAACAACTTTGCTAACAGCCAAACATCAAGCAAGGTCAACAACACAAAACATAGCAGCTAGCTAATATTTCTTACTAGTCCAACAGCAGTCAGCCCAGCTCGGCGTCTGTCTTTCAGCCTTTTATTTCACCAAGCTCTCACCAACGACTATAAGTCAGTCCCAGATTTACTCTTTGTCCTTCTCTCCTTTTGTCTCTTAGCTCCTTCTGCCAATGTCCTCTTCGGTCTATCCGTCTCCCTGTCAGCATTCCCTGCGTCCTGAGCCTGAAAACTTCCTCTTCTTCTTCCCGGTGCTCCAAAACACCTGCGGTACAAACACTGCCCCACTGCTGTGAGCTCATAGTCTCAGCAGCCCGGCTAACAAACTGAGCTAACATTAGCTAACAGCAGCTACAGTTGGCAGCAGTTTATAGTGCTGTAAAGCGTACATCTCATCGGTGATCGTACCCAGAGCACAAAGTTACATAGTGCAGAAACAGACGTATGAATGACAGACACCATTCACCTGATTACAAGTCAGTGTAGCATTTAAATGATTTAAAATTGTTATTTTATGGTGGGAAAGTTACACAGTGTAGCTTTGAAGGATTTTTAACATTTCACACAAACTGAAAATAACCAAACTAACCAGACTAGGACATGAGACTGGGAAATCTCCAGAGTCCATGCATCAATAAACAACTATTTTCATAACTGATTGTTTCAGCCAAAAAACAACGCCTACTGTTTCCTGGCTCCAACTTCTCAAATGTGAGGATCTGCTGCTTTTCTATGATTTCTGTCACGGTGAACTGAATATCAGCACACTCTATCTCACTGTTATAAGTTGTGTACAATCATTTGCTTACAGATCTGCATAATTTGACTTTGTACTGCATTTCTCTAAAAGCGTTGTTGAGGTTTTACTTGAACTTTTCTGCGTTTACCTTAAGGTGTAAAGTATCTTCCCATCGTTCCATATTCTGAGCAGCTGGTTGGGCATTGTAATCCAGTGGGAATCCGCATTCTTGGAGTTCCTGAAGATGGTGTCTGGTAGCCAAATAAGTCCAACCATATTGCTGTTCAAAGTCAGTTTTTTCATTGTGCTGTTGTATCTGAGGCGGCTGTCTGTCCACGTCTGAGCAAAGATGATGTCAATTTGGTATTCCTGAAAGAGAGAATCAAAAAGACATTTAAGTGTATATACAGCGCTGTGTTTTTTTAATCTTTATTTAACCAGGTAAGATCACAAAATCTCTTTTCCAAACGTGCAGCAACACAGAGTTTTCAGTATCTGATGCCATTTCATTTAAAAAAAAACATACACAAACATCACTCATGCTGTTCTTTGTGTCCTGAGCAAAACAGAGAAAAAAGGAGCAGCTTCACCTGCTACTCAAGAGTATCGATTTTCTTTTTAAATGGCATTGAATAGAAGGATTATGGGTTTCAGCAACACAACTCTGTATGCCATCTATCATTCATCACTTTCACCAGCAGGAGCATTTATCATTTTACTTGTTCACTGGCCCGTACGTCGAGCACAGACCTCACCTGGCACCTCTCAGTGATTTGCTTAACTCGCAGTTGTGCTGACAGCAGGCTCTTCGAGGCTGCAGTGCATCTGCCTGTGGTTTTAAACTCCTGTCAGCACGTCCACAGCAACTCAATTTTTTTCTGGACAGTTGTTTGACATAGAATTAATCATTTTAAGTGATGTATGGAGAAATATGTCACAGTTAAAGCAATGCACATGTCAAGTTACAGCGTGGCTCTGGAGAGACTTGTTTGACCTGTGCACGCGTGATATTTGACAGTAAATTTATCAAATCAGTTATGTTGTGCATTCGTCAACTTCATTTCTATGATGAGATTTTGTTACAATCTCATTATGATCAACGCAGCTGGGTAATGATTGACTGTACAAAATGAATGAACTACAAGCCCTATAAGGCCTTGGTTTTTGGTGCTGTACTGAATGTAAATTGGCCCTTAGAGCTCTTTATCTGAGATCTATAAAAATAACAAGAGTGTACAGCTATGCTACTTTAGCAGCTATGTGAGGCTGTCTGTGGCTCAGAGACACTAAAACATCCTGCTCTTCTGCAGAAACCTTTGGCTTCTTCATCCAGACTGCTGTCACTTCTGAGGGCAATCCATCCAACTCACTGACTTGCTTTTTCTTACTCTAACAGGGGTTATGTGGTTGAGTGCTCAGCACAGTGGATTCAGGGAAAGCAAAGAGAAAAAAAAAAAACAGGAGCAGGAAAGTCAAGAGTCACAACTAGACGGAGAAGGAATTGCAGAGTCTGGAAAGTTTAAAAAATCAATACATGAACTGGGGGAATGAATAAGGTCTGAGGCTGAAGAGGAACTGTCACCAAGGCAGAACGCCAGAGTTTCTTATATCTATCAATGACATTATCTTACACAACCTCAAGGTCCAGTGTGTAGGATTTAGTGGCACCTAGCTGTGAAGTTGCAGATTGCAACCAAATGAATACTCTTCCACGCCTCACCATCTCCGATATATAGATATAGATAGATATTGTAAATTATATATATATATATAATGGTCTGCGTTTAATGCTACATGTAGATGTAAATGTACTTGTGTGCTCTGCGATGGACAATTAAGTTTTTCTGATTATGATGAGGTGCTGGTAGTTTTGTTTGGACTGAGCCAGGTTAGCTATTGTAACTTCCACTATTTATGCTAACTAGCTGCTGGCTTCTGGTAGGGGTATCAATCACCTGTCCATAATGTAATCTGGCATGTGTTAAATCCAGATACCGGATGATGGTTTCAAGGTTTCATTTAGCCTGTTGTTAGAAATATAAGAAGTCTATATCTGTAAATGGCACTGCCACTTTTCATTTCATTTTTTGTCATGTTGTGTCACGCTGTGTTGTTTACAGGAACAGGAAAAAAAACACACCCTATACAGCTGATGTACCCTCAGGCAGCAAGTTCCTGATGATTTTAGCACCTAAAGGTGTTGACAGTAAAAAGCCAATTCATGTTGGTCATACCAACTTCCCAGGAGTAAATGTACATTCTCATCATACATCCATGTGTAGTTGTACTTGATGGAGCCACCTGATTTGACTCATCCAATCAGCTTCAGGGTAAACACACACACATCGGTGACGTATGAAAGCAGTGTGTGCCTCATACTGTACATTGCCAGTGTGTGTTACCCTGTAGCTGTACTGGAGGTCCTGTCATGCTGGCCTGCCAGTTAACACAGCAGCTACTTCTCTGAAATGAAATGTAAAATTATTCTGTTGTGAATCTTAAAACTACAAAACTACAGCTGGATTTCACAAACAAAAAAAAATTGGCATATACACACAACTGTAAGTAAAAGTGCTTTGATTTTACCAGTGGTGCTTAACATTAATATAGTGGATTTAATGAGGCAAACGATTGCCCCCAAACGATTGCCCCATTACTTGTATGTGTAAGATGATATGCTGCTACTTATATCTACTTATGGGTGATGATGCAAACAGTGTCCATGTTGCAAAAACAAAGGTTAAAGATTGCAAATAAGCTCGACTACTCCCTACTTTGTAATCTAACTGGTTTGACAACGAGCTCTCTCCAATCTCTCCAGCAACAGTCGAGTTCTCAGAGTCCTCTTTAGCAACAATACGGATAAAGATGTACAATATAATGAAATTAATAACAGTCTGCCCTCCTCCGGCAACCCACACCTTTTCATAGTGCTGCCACCGCCTGAAATGCATTTGACCTTTTACCCGGTCTCTACACCAGTTTGAATAGCTCACCAATTAGAATGAAGTCTATAATAAAGAGAACCACTGGGTGCTCATGACCTTTAATTGTATGGAGCTCAGGGGATTTTAAATAACTGAACATTATCCAGGATTTAATGACCAGTGGAGGAAAAGTGCTGCAAATCAAATAAACAGAACTAATATGAGCTGAAACAATCACATCTGGAAATAGTAAGCTGCAGATGGAGGGTGAGAGATAAATCTCCAATAACACACACACACACACACACACACAAGCCAGCTTTGTAATCTCTTATATAAATTCACATTAGCAGGAAATTATAACTATGCTGAACAAGTATCGATCTAACATCCCCTCCCTGCTGCTTGCAGCTGTTTTCAGCCACTACAGTAGGAATTGCTGTGAAGAAAATGGGTCTTTCACCTCAACTGCCTCGAAGAAGCTGCTATATTAAGATTGTTGATTTAAGGGAACTGTATATACTTGCAGTAAAAGATACTGCTGTACAGTCAGAACAGACCCCACATTTATTCAAACAGTAGAGAACAAATGATCCCGTGAGACACGCAGACCTGTCAGGTGCTTAATACTGCATGGAAATACCACCTGTATTCTTAAAGTGAACCTTGTGTTAGTGGCAGGAGACTGCGCCGTGCTCTATATGCTTAAAAGTGTGATTCTTTCCACTTTTGTGAAATATTTTGTCTGTTTTCATGGTTTAAGTCACCGTTGGGCTAGTTAAAGCAACATCATGTAACTTCTCATGCAATAAAATATCAGATTTTAAATCATTTTGATGCTACGCTGTCGTGTAATCAGGTGAATGGTGTCTCTGTCACTTCACTCTGATGTCCTCCGGCTGCTCAGCATCAACTCTCTGTGACTTACAGAGTTTCCTGATGGACGGTAAAGTAAACTGCTGCAAACTATAGCTGCTGTTAGCTCAGTTTGTTAGCTGTGAGCTCAGAGCACCGGGCGAGTGTTGGTGTTTGTACCACAGGCGTTTTCAGGCCAAGGGCACAAAGGAATGCTGACAGGGAGCAGAGCCAGTCTCATGCCAAAATCAGAGCTAAGCAAGCGGCAATGTAACTGGGCTCAGCAGCCTCTATGGACATAATGACAGAGGAGAAGAGAATTAAGAGGACGTTGATGGAGGAAGTTAAGAAGAGAAAATGAGAGAGTGAGCGAGCAAGAAGCTGCCAGACAAGAGTAAATCTCTTCCTGCTGTTGGAATAGTAAATAACATTATCTGGCTGCTATGTCTTGTGTTGTTGCACTTGATTGATGTTTCTTTCTTCTTTGCACCTAACCCACAATAATGACAAATATATTATTCACATTCTTCGCCCCCCGCCTTTGTTCATCGTCTATAAATTAAATTAAATTAATTACTTTAAAAAAAAGATACCCTAGCACACTTTGGAGCGTCACTCCTGACCGGATACTGGCAGCGCTGTCATCATTATAGTAGCAGTGGAGGAGGTTACACCAGCATCTGGTTCAGAAGTATTTTAGCTGACTTCACTAATGTTCAGCAGCAGAGCAGAAACTATCCTCTCTGCCTTTTGTGATTCAGTGTGACTTCACTTTTTAAAAGACACCGTGCGGAAAGTGAAATATTTAATTCCATCATTCATCATTCTCTCCTGTCTTAAATAGGTTAAGTTGGGTCACGCTGAACAGATTCACTCTTATAATGGAATATTTCCCCCATCAGTTTTTAAATCATGTGGACAAATGGGAATATTAGTCATTATTGAAAATCTGCACATGGTTTAATGTCGATTCTGATACGTTGGGGAATTACTCTGCCACAGTTTACCCAGTGTTTAAAAATGACCAGAATATAAATCAGACAGCAACCGGGCTGACTAATGGCTCCGGATAAACAGCTGGAATGTGAAGCAGCCTGGAAAAAAAAACACCTACCATGATGACACCACCGCCTGCAGTGGTGCAGCTTTTCATTTCTGTAAAAAGAGAGCAGAGGCATATGCCACTGACCTTCCTGTCCCTTTATGCAAACAAGATATTATTAATGATTTTTTGAGAGTGTTATGGATGAACCATCCATATTATGTTGTCTGAGCTGGGTAGGATGATCAGCACATTCTGTATATGTACAGAATGCAGGCGTAACAGTACAGTCCCATTACCAATGTTCCCTTTTATTCTCCTGCATGTAATTATGTGTCTATAAAATGATACCAAGAAATCTAAATTAGATTTTCAAGCTTTTTGTTGCGTTGATGTACAAGATACTCGTGAAAACATGCTGAACAATAGCTTTTTTTCGTGTATTCATGTATGTTTTTCCCAGCAGATTTTGTAGTTTTATATCTGACCTGACTGTAAAACTCAAGGACTTGGAAAAAAAAACTATTTTTCAGCTCTCCACCGCTTTTTACACCAAACAGAAAAAAGTACTTAATGTCTTTTTAACACAGTCATCTGCAGTTCAAGGTAAAAACGACCCATTTTCTGACATGAAATAGTCCAAACATTAACTCTTCAATATCCGAGTCAAACAAACATTTTTCTGTGGTGTATTAAAGTTTGATAGCTCATTTCCAAAAATTCAAGTCCCGGTCACTGCACCAGATACTGTAAACTAGGGCAAAGCATACGGCTCACGTTCTGCAGTGTGAAGCTGGCACTTTATGATTATGCAGCAAAAGGCATACAGCACATGCTGTATCTGTCCTGTGCTTTGAGACATCTTGTCATGCTTTTTTGTTGGCTTCAAGTCTCTCCTTGTGTCCTCATTAGAGGCTGCTAAAGGTCGCTTGGCAAAAGGAGACAAACTTTCATCATCCTCCTGGCGTGATCTGCTTTTTCAAGTGCGTATGTTAATACTGAAAATCTTCAATTTGATTGCGTGGACTGTACGATGCAACAAAGGTCTTTCAATGAGCAGTTCCTTTGTGGCAGAACATGGCAGAGGCAGTCTTAACTTTAGGTTTATCTTTGAATGGCACAAAGCATACTGTATGGCTCTTATACAGATCTTTTCATCTACTTTGTAAAATACTACATTTGTCCACCCCTCTTTACCCTGCACAGAATAATTTCCCATTCAGACAATGCGATTTGCAGTGTGATCGCTGCTGGGTTCAGCTACTGACAGCATAAAGAATGAACATGGTATCCATGACGTACCAGGCTGTAAACATGTTTATTTCTGCTGTGAAGTTGGACATTTTAACATGGGGGCTTATGGAGACTGACTCGTTCTGTAGCCAGCGTCAAGTGGACGTTTGAGGAACTGCAGTTTTTGGCACTTCCACGTTGGCTTCACTTCACAACCACAGAGGTTACAACTTGGTCAAACTCTTTGGTTGACAAATGATCTGCAATAGGCTACATTTGCAAATATATCAGTCTAGCAAGTTTATAGTCTGTACAAGTTGCAAGATTTATTTACTTCTGTAACTAAATAAAAATAAATTTTGATTAGGAAATAAAATACCCGTTAAATTACATATACATTATACAGTATCTCTTAAGCATTTCTATTTAAATAAAGCATTTTGAGTTGCTGCATGTAATATTTTTTTAATTTAGGAACATCAAAATATACATTACTGAGGACTTACATACAATTAAATCCCTCTAAAAGTCCCTAGTAGCTTTGATGGTTGGTGGTGGAATGGTGATAGTACAGTACATCTGCTCATAAAAACAGTATGCAGTACAAAGCAGCTCAAAATGAAGCCATGGTTCTGCAGATCAGGTACTGTTGACGCTCCGTGGTCACACAGGTATCATGAAAGTGAACGTGGTAAGACAGGAAAAATAGTTTTATATTCAAATTCATTACATGCTGATTGAACCACACTAGCAGCATAATAATATTCCACTGAGATCTGTTCTGTTTGTGGCGTTACCAAGAGCCTCATTATATGATCATCATGCTGATGACTTCATTACCCAAATCTTCCAGCCTGAAAAATGAAAAAATGAGATGCATCACTTATTAAGTGAAAACCTACTTTTCTTCTTCTTGTATCTGAACCATCCTGTAACTAATTTAAACCAGCTGACCGACCTATTGAAGAAAATACTTTTGTGAAGTGAAGGGAAAAAAGTTTCAAGGCAATTTTCTATCACAGCAGGCATGAGCCAAACAATTACAGTAAGCTGCAAATTTCAGGAACATTACAAATTAATATGTGCTGGGAGCTAAAGAAAACCACAGTACCAAGGATGTTGCAGTAGTCCTGCCAGCAGCTCGCTTACGCAGTGGGAAATGAACTGGCATGAATATTGTATTTCTCTGGATATCCAGTGTGTGATAGCCTGTGAGTGGGCAGCTCTCTCCACAGGGCGAGAATAGCATTAGGGACCCCACTGGCACTGGCTTTTGTTTTGGCAGGAATTCCTGGATGACACCAGGTTGCCTTGGACACTGCATGACCCACAAGTATAAAAATAGCTTCTTTATAATTACAAAGAGGCTGCCTTGTGCAAAGTAACATATTGTTTATTGCTTATTAAAACATAGCTCCGCTTATTATTTCTTCTGAATGGGTCATTCAAGGTGTGCTTTGCCGTCACTGCGCTTAATGAAGTGAAAATCAAGGTCGAAAAGACGGGTTTCCCATTTGCAGACAATCCAGGATGTGTGTGTGTGCAGCAGGGGGTAGAAAAGACACTTTTCCACAATGTCATGATAGCTTAATTATGGACACTTTTCAGAATTCAGAAATGAAGCAACTTGCTGGAAACCAGTCAAAATCCGGCACATTTGTATGCAGCACGTGTCCTTGCCTTTTTAAAACTTTATGGCACACCTGTCGTAGCCTGTCAGCCCTGGCTAGCTAACGTGACACACAGAGTTTTCAGTGAGAACCGTGTGGCCCAAAACATCACTCAGTGGCACAGGTTGCCCCCCTCACACACAAATAATGTTAGTATTATTATTACTAATGTTAGTGTTAGTGTTAAAAAGTAACTTTAGCATAGAAAAACCCTAAAAAAGTGAGCGAGTGGGTGAAGTGAATAACACTGATTATCTTGTTATCACAGCATCTGTCAGTGGGTGGGATATATCAGGCAGCAAGTGAACATTTTGTCCTCAAAGTTGATGTTGGAAGCAGGAAAAATGGGCAAGCGTCAGGATTTGAGCGTCTTTGACAAGGGCCAAATTGTAATAGGCTAAACGACTGGGTCAGAACATCTCCAAAACTGCAGTTCTGGTGGGGTGTTCCCATCAAAAGTGGTCCAAGGAACGAGAAGTGGTGACAGTGTCATTGAGGCACGTGGGGAGGGAAGGCTGGCCTTAGTGGTCTGATCCAACAGACGAGCTACTGTAGCTCAGATAGCTGAAAAAGTTCATGCTGGCTCTCGTAGAAAGGTGCCAGAACACACAGTGCAGCACAGTTTGTTGCATATGGGGCTGTGTAGCCGTCAAGGAGTCCATGCTGATCCCTGTCCACCATCAGAGCTGGAGCAAGGAGCATTGGAAGAGGGTGGCCTGGTCTGGTGAGTCATGTTTTCTTTTCTTTGTTGGCCTCCATATTCCCCAGATCTAAATCCAACTGAGCATCTGCGGGATGTCCTGGCCAAACATGTCTGATCCATGGAGGTCCCACCTCGCACCTTAAAGGACTTAAAGGATCTGCTGCTAACGTCTTGGTGCCAGATACCACAGCACACCTTCAGAGGTCTAGCAGAGTTCATGCCTCGAAGGGCTGTTTTGGCTGCATAACACGGACCCACACAATATTAAGCAGGTGGTAATAATGTTTTTCGGCTGATCAGTGTCGCTTACTGTAGGAAATTCCTGCTGTTTTCCTTCTGCGCAAGTACTCCAGTGTGTAAGATTAAAATGGTAAATGAACTACACTAGGCTGTAATGCCTTTCTACACTGGCATACTTACTTTTTAGTGTAGTTTAAGGCATCAAAGCAACTATTCATGTGAATTCGTCCAAAAGGTTTCAGTCATTTTGGGTTCATCTCACTGATGGTGTTTCTCAGAAATCCATCTAGGCAGAGTGTTACTCTCTTGGCGAGGATTACTCACTTACTTTCATCGTTTTTGCTCACATATTTTCATCAGATCATGTTTAGCTGATTCTTCTGGTGCACTATTTCAGTTGTCCATCATGTATTTGTGTTTATTTTGTTAAATATTAAAGCTCATATATTGTTATGCTGCGACTGTCTGCCTCCGAGTTCCCAGTGTTTCTCCTTGTTTTCACTTTCCTTCCTCTGACCTGCCTCATCACATCACCACCTGCTCCTCACCATCCAATCAACCCGTGGAGTACAAAAGACTGGCTGCACCACCCAGACTCCACCAGATCGTTCAGTCGCCCTTGTGGTAACAAACACAAACTTACAACTTTGTGCATCTTTTTGAAACTCGTCTCTTTGTGCCTCCCCGTGCTTCAGGATATTCCCCAGTCACGTCCAGCCTTGTCTCGTCTCCATTCTAGTTTTTGGATTCTTTCCACCACCAGCCCTGCACGAGCTCTCCCTCTCAGCACGATCTCCACCTGCCACTGCACATTCGCCCCTGTTACCAATAAACTGTTTAAACTGAATTTAGTCTCATGGCTGCGTTTGCACTTTGGGTCTGCTAAATGTTCATCTTAACGCATATGTGTTTTTTTTTTTTTAAGATTATTTTTTTTGGCCTTTCCAAGCTTTTTTTTAATTTTTTGATAGAGACAGCTGAAGAGTGACAGGAATGCAGGGAGAGAGAGACGGGGAATGACATGTGGGAAAGAGCCACAGGTCGGATTCGAAACCTGGGCTTCCGCAGCAAGGACTGAGCCTTCGCACATGGGGCGGCTGCTCTACCAACTGAGCTAAACGCCACCCCACGCATATGTGTTTTTATCCTTTTGCAGCCGTTTAAAGGGTAAACGTCCTCATCATAAACTGTGAAATGTTTGGATACATTTGAACAAGTGGTGTCTCTTTTGGGGAGGACTTCCAGTTTGTCCTTCACATCCAGCTTTTGATTAAATTCATGCTCAGTCCCTTGATCTAGGATTCAGTATTAACCTTTACAGCTTTGGAAAATGTTCTACAGTAAAATTAACTTGATAAGACACTAAAATAATCACAAAATAACAATCTTTTTATTTCATCACTGCATACATCTACTGCTACCATGAGATTTTAAAATACTAAAAGTACAACCAGTACTTAGAAAACTTGCAATGGCACAGAATATTTTGTGGTTTTCTTCTTCTGCATGTAGTACATAATTGCCTCGCCTCTTCTCCTGCCCTCACTGTTTATAGCAGCAAGAACATTATACACAGTACATTGTCTATCAAGAGGAAGACTTGCTTCCTTCTGACGGGCTTTAGAGGTAATTTATTAGGTCTGGCATTTCCTCAGCAGATTTAATAAGCAGCCATCTAAAAGCTGTTTTCACCAAAAACATGAACAAATGTTTGTTTCGTGTGTTTTCACTCAATGTTTCCCAGCTATATAGAGAGTAACAAGTGTTTTTTCTTTGTTTAAATGGTCACAGTTCAATTAGATTTAGGCACAACAGCTGCATACTGTAAGTAACTTACGTTAAGAAGTCAGTGTTGACTTTTGGTTTCCTGATGCCGCTTTTGTCGTTTGGGTGTCACTAATTAAGATGCCTCCTGATTATGCAGATATTCTAGGCACGTCCAAGTGAAGACTCTGGTAAAGGCCCAAATTATGCTAGGATTACATAACCCATCTGTCCTGAATGCATCAGTAAGTGGTGCAAATCAGATTCATGAATGAATAGAAGAAAAGAAATTGATGGGTTGATCGCTCACTTGCTGTTTTAGCCAGTTGGGTATCAAATTATGCCATCTTTTGTTGAAGAATGGTACAATATCAGTGATTTTACCATGAATAAAAAAGCTCAGTAGTGCCATCTTGACGTCAAAAGACCTGGTACAATACTTTTGTGGGCTAATGAACATTAATCAGTCCATTTCTTTAGAGTTTCTAACTTGAAATCCAATCAATAGTTTTCTCTTTGATTGTACTTTTGTGATGTGAAAATTGTTTCCTAATTTCTTTTGAGTTTATTTCCAAAGCGAAGGGAATTAATCACCATCTGTCTCCTGGAGAAGTCATGACACCCCAAATTATACACTGCATTGCAATTAGAAACAATACAAGTATGACAACTGATACTGTATATGAATTCTTCTCTGACAATGGGGCTTAAAATTAGCTTGTCACACAGAGGGGGGTGCTTGAGCGCTCGCTGTAGTGGCACCGAATATGCTCTAAAAATTTAGTAGTAATTCAAATTGAAGTAAATAACTGTCTCGCATGTATGCACGCTGAATATTCCAGGAATGACAACATAAAGCACAAGACTTTATTTGGATACAATGACCCGTAAGACTGAAGACGTTCATGCACATTGCACACAGGGACTGCACTGTTTTACCGAGCGTGTTTGGCACATTTAGCTCAAAGTGTCATCTTTTTGTAACTATATAGGCATTTAAAAACAAAAGCACTTATTTGCTACTGGTCTGCGTGAGCACAATTTATTCTTTTTTCTAAATAAATGTGGCTTTCAGCTTGTTAAACCAGCAGATGTTCTGTGAACACAAGAGTCAGATCAGGTTCAGGTGAAAAGGCTGATGTCTGCTTATAAAGTGGTTACATTATTTTTGGAAATTTGAAGTCACTAAGGTCTGAACATTTCTCAGCTGTTCACTCAAAGTCACTGAGGTGCCTATAATGACAGCAAGTTGTACGGGCACTAGGGGTTGTACAGACTAGTCGACTAGTCGATTTGTCGATTTCACTACTCCACAATGACGTTTAGAGCTTGACGTCGACTAGTCGGTAATCACGTGTTTTGACGCAAACAACATGGACGCCTCGCAGAAAGCAACAGGTGAGGAGGTTGGTGGGTCAGTGGGCTGCAGTGGTGGGCCCAGAACGAGGATAGATTTCCCCGTTTGGCCAAGTTGTGCAAACGTTACCTGGCTGTCCCAGCGACAAGCACACCGAGCGAGAGGATTTTTTCACTCGCTGGAAATACCATCACGCGACAGCGGGCGAGCCTTCACCCAGCGCACGTAGATGCGCTTGTGTTCTTGAAAAACAAAAACTGTGACTGAAACTGTGACTGAGCAGGACTGTGATGATGACTAGGCTTGCAGGCTCTTGTCTGTGTGTTGTTTTCCTCCCAAATTGTTTTAAGAGTACAGTATTTTGTTTTCCACTTCGCCTGTATGGGAGATGTAGCCGAACATAACGTGTAGGTATGTTACATAAAATTTAACAGCTGAGTTGCTGCTTGTTGTTCTGCGCAAATTCTGTGTAACAGCTGTCCATTGTCAGTGAACACAGATTATTGCAAAGCATTCCCTCCTCCTGTGATTTTTTTAATTACTGAAAAATTATCAATGTCGTCACCGGCGACTAGTCAACGTCGACTCGACTTTCATCATATTAGTGTCGACTTAAAAAAATCTGAAGTCATGCAACCCCTAACGGGCACACGGGTGTTTTCACTTAATTTAGCTGATTAGACCTCGTCAGACTGTGTGGGCATTTGCAGGATGCTTGATTGACAACAGTAATGTTGTAAATGTTAGGTTACACATTTACGCCATGTTAAACCCTATTTAAAGCTGGGACAAGATTTTTATCCTTATTCAAGAAAACACCTGTATGCAACTATAGCTCCTGTTAGTTAATGTAAGCTCAAGTTATTAGCTGAACTGCTCGGACTGTGAGCTGTTAGTGTTTGTACCACAGGTGCTTTGGACCACCGGTAAGAGGAGGTTTTCAGGCCCAGGGTGTGGGGGAATGCAGATGGGGGAGCAGAGCCGGTGTCGTGCCAGAACCTGAGATGGGCAAATGGGCAATGTAACTGGACTCAGCAGCCTCTAATGACAGAGGAGACAAGACCGGAGGTGACGTTGACAGAGCTAGGAAGACAAAAGGAGAGTGACCGAATAGTTTCTGGTTAGTTTTCTGTTGATTCATTCATCAGCTCTACATCTACAGTAGGTTCATATAAAGAGAGAACCAGTTTTACAGAGCACTGTGCAGTTAAACAGGCCACAATTGAACCCAAAGATATTTTTTATTTCATTAAAAATCAACTTAGCTGTGAAACTTTGATGGATAAGTGCAGAGTGGTAAACATGGAACAGAAGGTCTTTAATTCACCGACTCTCAGACTAATTATATTTCCTTATGTCACAATTGAAATGTATGTCTGTCAGTCCTCTTGACACAACCATCCTCGGTTCCTTCAACAATGCTCTGCTTCCACTGTGAATAGTCTGCCACTCTCTCTCAAGGTGTACAAAGTCCTGCAATACAGTGTCTGAACATCAGTACACGCTCCCTGTACACTGAGCACAACAAGTTATTTGAAAGAGCTTAGAGGTATTTTTGGTCGCACAAAGCTCCATAATGTACAACAGACTTTCTACTTTCCATTAGCAGGTGACTGTCTAATGGTTTAATGTAAGTGGAATGATGAGACAGTGAACATGTTACATATACCAGTAGTGAAAAGATGGGTGAGCCACTTATGTAGTGAACTGAATATCAGCCATGACATGCAGACAATGTAACCAGGCTCAGCAGCCTCTATGGACATAATGACAGAGATGAGAAGACCAAAGGGGATGTTGACAGAAAAAAAGCAGAGAGTGACCAAACAAGAAGCCGCCGGACAAGAGTAAATCTGGGACTGACTTTTAGTCGTTGTCGAGAGCTTGGTGAAATAAAAGTCTGAAAGACAGACGCCGAGCTGGACTTCTTGCTGCTGGACTAGTAAGTAATATTAGCTGGCTGTCTTGTGTTGTTGCACTTGCTTGATGTTTGGCTCACTAGTTTTTGATCATAAATAATATAATCATAACAAATACACGTGTACAGCTGTCCATATTTATGACAGTGGTATTGCACTCTGAAATTGGAGGCGATAAATTGCAAAAATACCAATTTCTATGCAAAGTTGCTTGCATGTTGGTGCATCCCTTCTGCTTCCAAGCTACCGAAGTCTCAACTAACTTCACCCAGCATTTCAGCCACATTTGTTGACCTTATTAAAAGGATCAATATTGGCCAAACGTTGCTTATCAACAGTTACAGCTTCATGTTTGCTACCACATTTCTTAATCAGTTCAACACAAACGGTTTATAGATTCACATCTTGGTGGGTTTGGTTCTAGAAGAAAATGCTTTATCTGTTAGACATGACTTTAAAGTCTGTCTGTATTCCCTCTCAGCCTGTCCGTCTGACCGTCAATACTCTATATCCTTTTCTAAAACCCATAACTCTCCCTCCCTTGACCGTTCTTCACACACACTCAACTCTAAGTATCCTAAAATCTCTTGCCGTTCCCCCATCTCTTACCAATTTCAGTGCTTTCCTTCCATTTCTATATCCATCCTAGACTCATTCATCCCTCTCTGATCTGCCTCTCCACTCCCTTCCCTCCTCTCATCTACTAGGTTAAAGCCTCTCCTGCTGCAGGCTCATAAACTCTTGTGAGCTGTGATTTAAAAAAGAAGTATAAAGTCACACCTCTGGGACACAACCTTTACCAGCCCCTGATATCAACACCAGTGTCTCATAAAGAAACATCAGTCCATTTAAATGCATGTATCTTAAGGCCACAGTATAGGACAATCAAAATACCATTTGAAGATTTGGTCAGGCTATTCAAACCAGAATCCAGAGAGACTCAAATCTGTCACATCAGTAAGATAATCAGTTTATCAGTAAGTACAATTTTGCTGGACAGTTATTAAACGTGTGACTACATCTGAGGTCAAAGCACACCTATGACAGTTGGTAAAAATCTTATCAAAAACAAAGCAGCAGAACCAGAGACATTGTCTTTTTTAGTAACATCAGTTATGTTACGGTTGTGCGAGCAAGGTAACTTGAGACAAGGCCCAACGGTACAGGAGGCAGTTTGTGCAGTCCAAAAATAATTTAAGAACACAAAGCTTACAGGATGATGATGATGAGGCAGGCAAGGGTCAAAAAATCCAGAAGAAAAGGTAAGGTCCAGAAAAACAAAGATCCCAAAGCACAAAAACAAAACACAGAGCTGAACCTGACACAACGTAACACAACAAACTGACACCAAAACCAAGAGCTCACAGACTAAATCCGACAAAACAACAAGACACGGGTGAAACTAATCAGGATGGGACCAAGCGGCAACCTCCGTGGCTGTGAAGTGAAGGCAATGCAGAAGTGCCAAAAACTGCAGTTCCTCAAATGACCACTTGAGGCTGGCTACAGAACGAGCCACTTTCCATAGGCCCCTATGTGAAAATGTGCAATTCACAGCAGAAATAAACATGTTTACAGCCTGGTACAAAAAACAGTTTTGGACTCTATACCATATTTTCCTGTTCATGACAACTGTACTGAGGGTGAATTTTTATATAACGCACCTGTTCAAATTATATTAAGCTGATGAGCCACGTCTTTGCCAATTTTTAGATTAAATTATTGACTTGCTGTTTTGTTGCACATGCTTTTAAGAAGATATACCTCCACAGATCATCAAATCGAGGATAAAAAAAAAACACATTTGCCTTCAGATGGTTAAAGTTAGGAGAAAGCTTTCATACCATCCACAAACAAGAGTGGTTGATGGTTAAGAAGCTCAGCTCATTGCTGACTGCTTCTTTGCATACTTGCTTGCAAGGCAATATTTGCTATTAACTGAACTTGAGTGATGCTATTTTGAAAGCAGACTTTTTCCTTGGGCATCTATTCTCACAACAAAGACTTAAAAACTATGGCCAACCCTCATTTCAAGGTCAAGACAAAAGCATCAATGTGCATAGTGGAATTTGTGCAAACAAAACAGTAAGATAACAACCTTAATGAAGAGGATCAACTCACCATATTTATTGATGACACCGGTCCGATGCTGTTCACAAATATGCCGACGTCTATAACAGTTGGTTTAACTGTGGGGGGGGGGAAGAGAGAGCAAAAATAATTATTGATCAAGACTTTCATTTCGGCACCATACCTGCCTCGTTTGTAAATCAGAGACGGCCAAAGTGAAGTTTGATCAATGAGACTTTGTTTGTTCTGAATCCTTTTGAAGAGCGAGTAGTTGCTGTGCAAAGCAGTCCTCAGGGAGCTGTGGTTGTTAATAATGATCGCACATTAGTCTTCATCACATAAACTGCTGTCATATAACACCTTCAAGTGTTCTCTTGAATGCATCAATTATACCTCCCGTTAATGATTTGCGCAACAGACAAGCACCGTAACACAGCATACTATTAGACATTGCTCCATGTCAGAAGAACATCAGGGGAAGTGCAGGATCGTCCACTGGTTCTCAAACCCACTTATCCCTGCTGGTTAGCAACTAATCATGAACTGAATTATATCTGAGGAGCCAGATGAATGCAATTAACTGATAAACCGGCAGTGCTTCTATCCCTGATTGGACCTGAGATGAAGCGCTGTGGTGGTCTATGTCCTTCCCAAGATCCTGATGTTTTCTACCTAACCTGAAGGTAGAACAAAATTCCACAAATTCAAAAGGCCAAAACCTCCATTTTGAAACCAAACAATGGTGTCCATCAGCAGGAGAATATGGATTCACACTGGCTGAATCAATACAGCTAGCGAGGAGCTAACAGACTAAAGTTATTAGCTGTGGCGGGCTGCCTTACTTTATAAACTACTGATTTAATCACAGCTTAATATTAATGTTATTTCACAATAGGCTTAAAATCTTTCAGGCTTCACTCAGCTTATGTGGGATTTACATGGACAGTAATCTGACAGAATTTGGGTCTATTAGAGTGATCATTTGTTTTACATTGGAAGGAATAAATAATGAATTGAATCCAATCTTTTTCTAAATCTTAACATTAATATGAGATTTGAAGCAGCAAAGGAACCAGGCTGAAATTGAACCCAGGTTACTGCAGTAAGGACATATAATGTGCACATTCTCTACTATCTACGGTAATTTAGAATCTAATTGGCCAATAAAAAGATGTTTTGTTACAACACGCATGTAGGATAGATTGAAGGAGGATAAATAGATGACGAGCTCTGTGATCTATCTGAACTGAGTCAGACTGATGCACATCAGTGGCATCAAGTGGCCTTTAACCTGGATTATGCTGTAGGACCGCCTTGATATTGATAGTTTACCACCTGAGGTAGACATAAACAGGAGAGTCGAGGCTCCGACGTTGTTAGAACCATTTCCTGTATATAAAAATCCTGCACATATCCGCTCACAATCCATGTAAATCAATAGAAATTGAAAAAACATTGCTGGTGCTAAATGTGTCTCATTATTTCACTCTTTAGCTGTTAAATTTTCTAAAATGTTCACTAGTTAGACAAATGTTAAAATGTTCACTAGCTAAGTGGGTTCAACAGAGCTGTTCCGCTGAATGGAAAGTGTCATGAGATGATTTGGCGCTATATAAATAAAATTGAAATTGAATGCAGATGTCTGCTACTGCTGGAGACTGTGTTCAGTTAAGTGAACAAAAATAGAGAAATTGCAAACTGCGAAAATGAAAACAAATAGCTGAAATATGCTAAAATACTTTTCAGACTCTTCAACGCTGAGGGGAACTGCAGAGTTGGTGATAATTCACATTACACATCAATGTAATTTCAAGGTCTTGAGGAGTACAATTACATATGTAAAATGTAAAAGTCTGCATGTCGTCCTTGAGCTGAACCCCAAATTGCTCCCGACGGCTGTGCTATTGGTGTGTGAATGTGATGAGTGCCCTTCTGACGAGCAGTGTATGAATGGGTGAATGTGACATGCAGTGTAAAAGTGCGTTGAGTGGTTGGAAGACTAGAAAGGTGCTATTTAAGTACAGTCCATTTACCATTTACAATGTCAGTCCTGTGTCCCTCTGAGCATTGTTGTGAGCTGTCAGTCAGCCTGAATCATATAATTACAAATATGCAACACTTAGCCAACAATCGCCCCCAACAAGAAAGTCAGAAAAGGTCCGCCACGCAGACTTTCAACCAGATTTCACAGCCTGCAGCGTCACATCAACACAGTCCTCACAGTGCATGCACACCAAATTGTAAGAATGCATTTCCTTTTCCTCACTACAACATCCCCGATCTGCCAGCTCCACTGACGCTGGAATACCTCTGGTTTTTCCCAAACTTTGCAGCTCTCAAGGATTTCATGCTCAGCGTAAAAAAGTGTCATTTTAAAGCCTGAACCTTTAAACCGGCTGTGTGACAGCTGTGACATACTGCTGCCATGAGCGTTCACATTTACATAGCAAAGAGCTCCTCCATCATTCTACATTACCTGTCTTTGGAGTCGTCATGTCTCAGCCAATTAAGTCCACAGCGAGATTTTTTTTTTTCCACCTGCCAGTCTCCGTTCCAGCGTTCAGTTCACGTGCTAACAGATGGCACACTAGAGAACACTTCTGGAGAGTCCCTGCTGAGGCAGCTTAAAAGCACTATATTCATAACCACACAATACCTGGTGAGCAAACTGCATAGATCCACCGTATAAAAACCTCTAAAAATAAAACCAGACAAACAACTTTAAAGATCTGAATGTAATATTTGACAATATCTTTTATTCTCATTTGTACATTTCTGTAAATCGCGCTATAATCAGCACCCATTTCATGCCACGCAGGCACCAGAAACACTTCAAACATACTCTTACGGGTGAGTTAACGGCTCATTGTGTGTAAGCTGTCAGGTAATAATGTCAGCTCCTGCAGCAGGATGTATTTTGACCCGAGGAGCAGCCACCAAGACAAGAAATTAATTGGAGAAAATCAACCCTGCTTCTCGGTGCTCTGACCTGAGCTTCTTTCCCAAACAGAGTGTATTCACATGACATTCATATTCATATGAATACATCACTCTGTCTAATTAATAGAGATCGGTAATGATCACAGGAAGCTCAAAAGGTTTCATCAGGTCACTCCCGAAAAGAAGACGCATAAGTTCTGTGCTAATAATACCGTCTTACATTATCAGAGTTTCACAGCAGTCATTATGTAAAAAGAAAAACAGACAAAGAGAAGAGGAAGAAAACCTCTTTTGTGATCCCATTGGACAGATAAACTGGCTCATTACACTGTTTCCAAAAGAGAAAACCACCGGCACAAAGAAGGTTTCATCTAATTTAGATCACAAATGTGATCTACAGTACAGTACATACTTCATTATATAAAGGAACGCTGCTGCATAACCCTGTTTCCTATGAATTAGGCTCAAACGCAACTAATTCGCATTAGTGATTTATGTTCAGCAGGAAGTAGTGACGTTCATAGAGTGCAGTGAATGAGGAGGTCGGCGCAGGTGCATGTTATTGAAGATCATTTCCCCTTGTGCACATATCGATTTTCTGATGGTTTTCACCTTGTGTCTTCCTCTTAGATTTCAAAGTTGAAATAATAAACGGCTCATTTAGACGTCTGTGACATCATGACCAGCTGTGCAGTTATAAAAAGATGACCAGCAGGAACATTTCGATTTTCTACAAAGAAAACATTAGCAGGATATCCACATGTGTTCATGTGAGTCCTCATGTGAAAATCACATTAAAGTTGGAGACTACTCATTAAAAAGCCTTTATTTCCGGCATTTAGCATTAATCTCACCTCACAGATATTTAGCTTGTACTTCTGACTTCTGGATTTTAGTATAATCACATTATAATTCTACGTTTAGTGGCTATAGTTATCAACTGTGTCACACTGTGTTGAAAAGAAGCCTGATTGGACGTCCCTGAACAGTGAATGGTCAATCATAGAAACTGTAACTACGCACAGCAGGTCTGTGAAGTTTTTGACTTCCCCACATGGTGAAGAGGTGTACATGGGGCTGTATGGTAAAGTAAGCCTCCATATAAGGATTAAAGCAACACTGTGTAACTTTCTTGTCATGAAATAAGAAACTTAAAATCATTTTCATTCGACACTGACTTGTAATCAGGTAAATGGTGTCTCTGTCCTTCACACTCTGCGCCCAAAACTACTGTTAGCTGATGTTAGCTCAGTTTGTTAGCCGGGCTCCCAGACTGTGAGCTCAGAGCACCTGGGAGAGTGTTAGTCTTTGTACCACAGGTGATTTGGACCCCTAGGAAGATGAAGTTTTCAGGGCTGGGGTTCACAGGGGAATGCAGACAGGGTGAGCAGAACCAGTGTCATGCCAGAACCGGAGCTGGGCAAGCGGGCAATGTAACCAGGCTCAGCAGCCTCTAATATCAGAGGCGAAGAGGCTGAAGAGGACGTTGACTGAGGAAGTTGAGAAGAGAAAAGAGAGAGTGACTGAGCAAGAAGCCGCCAGACGAGTTAACCTGGGACTGTCTTTTAGTGGTTGGTGAGAGCTTGGTGAAATAAAAGGCTGAAAGACAGACGCCGACAGCTGGGCTTCTTGCTGTTGGACTAGTAAGTAATATTAGCTGGCTGCTATGTCTTGTGTTGTTTGGCACTTGACTGATGACTGTTCACAAGTAAATCACAGAGAGTTGAGGCAGAGCAGCCGGAGGATATCAGAGGGAAAACATTTTTTTCATAAAATATGATCCATTTTTACCAAAATCAGTGAAAAAGTTGGTGGTGTGTGACTTAGTTAAGTGTTATATACTTCTTGTGGGTGATCGTACCCGGAGTAGTTACATAGTGCAGAAACAGATGTGCAGGATGCAGAGTGGGAATGAAAGAGACACTGTTCACCTGATTACACGTCAGAGTAGCATCAAAATTATTTTAAAATTGAATTTAAATAATTATTTTATGGTAAAAAAAAGTTAGACATTGCTGTTTTAAAGTTAGGTGACAGGTAGGTGTTGTCACAGGCGGCTGGATTCAGTAACCAGGCTCCAACATATTTGCCCATTTTTGCAGAGGCAGGACTGCCAAGATGGCGACAGCCAGAGCCGCCACACTCTTCACAACGGCTCTTCAGAAACATTTGGGGTGACGCCACAGATATCCATTTTTCATTGTGCAGTCTATGCTGTCAACGAACCAGTATTCAGCACTAACTTACAACACCTCACCAACACTCTCATGGTGTTGTGGCACATTTCATTGTCCGGAAAATATCATAGTGTGTCGCTGCTTCGCGCTGCAACAAGAATAGACCCAAAGGTGTGGGCTGTAAAAGACTAAAAACAATTAGTATTTCACTTGTTAATTATGTCCCTTTGAAAATTTGCACCTTTGGCAATGAAGCTGCGTTACATAACTTTCTTCATTATACAGTACTAATTGTGTTGCAGGCTATAATTCTGCACCTGCCTACAGTGCCACTTAGCAGCAGTTAGGCTGTGACTAGTCATTCAGTAAATGGGGACAGCTCATTAACTTTGGGAAAATAGATAACATGAACTAGAAATTAATTAGTAGTTGTGTGTGGGTTATCGGTGTAGCCGTGAGTGAAACATTTTGGATTGGTCATCTACTAAATATACTGCGCTGTGCAGGTTGCTGTCTCCTCTGATACCAATAGAATAGAAGTGTGCCGTCTGAAGATGGGCAGTTTTAAATAACAACAGGAAGACAAGAGAATAACAGAGGATGAAGTCTCTCAGGGGAGGGTATAATCTGCTCTGGAATGGTGAACGAGTACTTGGAGACATTTATACAGTCATCTAGTGAGGGGGAGAGGAAAGCCATAACCTCTTGTGAGATTTATTTGTCATTAAGGTGGGCAGAGGATGATGAACAGGCCCACAGAGACATTAGCTAATCTGTGTCCAGGTTCGCACTGGATGGAGCCGCCTGGCCCTGTCTGACGAATTGATCTACATTAGCCGCTAGTGCAAGAGCGGGGGGGGGACAAAGCGCAGCCTCGTCTCTTTGTTTGACACTGACAGTGTTATTTACAGCAAACAAGAACACGTGACCACGGCTCGGATATTTGCATTTTTATGTTAATATAAAATTAGAAATGTTGTTGTCAAGCCACATTAGCTAGCTTGTCAAGAGTTTGAGCTAAAAGGAAGTCGAAGAAGTAAGAAAAGTAAAGAAGAGACCCCAACATGTTGTTTAACAAATGAAACAGCGTTGCAGATGCAGATTCACCGTCTGTCCTTAGCAAGGGTAACTCTCCACGTTCACAAAGAACTGAAATATTTCATAAGTTGATTAGACTTAGACTCTTTTGTGAAGCATCAAACCGATCAATTCCTTTGACCTCTGTTGGCCTGCATTATATCCTGAGTGGGTTCAGATCTTCCCACAACATCCTCTCCTGAATGGCTCCTCAGTCAGGAAGATAATCCATCTTTGATTTTCAATAATTCCTCATCAACAATCACAAAAAAGGTTTGAGAGCAGCGAGTAGGAGTTGCCCACACTGCATTATAGTGATGGCTGGTCAGTGCTGGAATAAAGGGGATTAACTTTCCTCTTTGAATGCTAAATAGTGCAACTGGGCAACCTCGTTGAAATCAATATTATAATAATGATTATGATTTTCTCATATTTAAATGTATAAATAAATAATCTAGCAAAATTTCAAAAACTTTAATAACTTTTCTTGTAGTTTTTAAATTTTTCAAACAAAATATGATGTTATAATATGAATATTATATATACACAATATATTAAATACAATAACACTGAAGGAAATGATAAAATAAACTAAACATTGTTAGTCAAAATGTCTGACATACTAAGTAACAAGTCAGAATCATAAACATTATAAATATGGATGTGTGAGTGTGTTGGCTCTGGCTGCAGCCATCTTGGCAGTCCTGCCTCTTCCACCTCCCGGCCAAGCTAAAAATCGGCAAAGACGTGGATCATCTGAGTGCTCTAATAAGCCTGTAATGGCACCCACCTGTCAATCAACGCGTCCATGCTGTTAATTCTGCATAACTTTAAGCTTTAATATAATTTGAACAGGTGAGTTGTATAAAAATTCACCCTCAGTACAGTTGTCATGAACGGTGAAATTAGCTATAGAGACCAAAACTGTTTTTTGTACCAGGCTGTAAACATGTTTATTTCTGCTGTGAAGTTGGACATTTTAACATGGGGACTTATGGAGATTGACTCGTTCGGTAGCCAGCCTCAAGTGGACGTTTGAGGAACTGCAGTTTTTGGCACTTCAAAAACTATGAGAATGTGAGATAATAGGTCAGAATATATAATTTTATTTCATGATTTTGTCTTAGTAAGTAAAAATGTTGACTTAGTATTAATTTATTTTTTTAAGTTTAGCTTATTATCTCAAAATATTGGCTCCGTCTCAGACTTTTACTTCACTCTTGCATCATTTTGTATCTCACTGTGAGCATATTTACTTTAACAAGCATCTGTTTCTCTTCTTTTTTTTATTCCATACTAATAAATATGAAAAGAAAATGTATCATTAAATTACATTACATTACTTCATTGCTCTTAAATACTAATAGTCAGAACCAAAGTAGAGCTTTATCATTGTCAACTTTCTAACATTAGGACTTGTTTCTCTGGAGTAACTCGTCTCCACTGCAGCACATTTCTGTCTACTCATTAATCACATAATCTAGCAGGAACTCCCGACGATATAACTACATGAGGGAAAGTCGCAGCCTATTCTTAGTTGGCGTCTACGCATCCTGAGCTGTAGAATAATGACTTATAGCATAAAGGCTTCGGCTTCTCTTCTCACTGTCCAGGCTCATTACTAGAGGAAATGCCAAGGGCTCTGAAATATTCAAAAAGCAGAACAGATCACCTCCCTCCGGCTAACTGTACCACGGCCGATAATCTGTCATCCAGTAAGTAGCTAGACACAAAAGCTAGTTTATGGAGGACTCTTTAATGAATGTGAGGCAAGAAAGCTGCAGTATGTCTGCAGCTAAAGCTGGAGTTAAATCATATGCAAGTATAAATGCCATAAATCTGTCATATTCTTACAAAACAGGTACAATAACATGTTTGTGGCACTGTGTTGTGAATTTAAATGATTGTTAATATTTTCTCTTTTATACCCTGTCCAGTTATTTCACAAAAAGGGGAGTGGAAAGTATATTCAGGGCTGTTGCTCTTTCAAAATGAACAGGCATCAACACTCCTCAATTATGTCCTCAGGAGGCTTTTACAGCTGTTCCACTGATTGACTGCCGCTCATTCAAAATCTGTCGCCAGCTAAGAAAGAAATAATCTGCTGTTCTTGGATGCAACGATCTGAAGACTACAGACTTCTGCTTCATTTTACGTTCTTTTTGGACTGAAACGTAACTTCTCATGTCACATTTCCCTATACAGTAGGAATGCCCACTTGGAGGGCAAAACAAAGCTTTCTTCCGCTGCATCTACAGGATCTGATATCTCAATCTGAGAGAAAGCCAGAGAGAGGGAGACTGTGGATTTGTGATGTTAGACGGCCAAATGACAGCATTATTGACCCATCCAGACCAAATTATGTATAACTACCTGTACTTCATCTCTCTATATTTTTACACCTTTGTTGTTTAGTGTTTTGGACCACCAGGAAGAGGAAGTTTTCAGGCCCGGTGTGCCGGCAAATGCTGGGATGCGGAGCCAGTGTCGTGCCAGAACTGGAGCTGGGCAAGCAGACAATGTAACCCTGGCTCAGCAGCCTCTATGAACATAATGACAGAGCTGAAAAGACTGAGGAGAAGCCGCCAGATGAGTAAATCTGGGACTGACTTTTAGTCGTTGGGGAGAGCTTGGTGAAATAAAAGGCTGAAAGACAGACGCTGAGCTGGGCTGACTGCTGTTGGACTAGTAAGTAATATTAGCTGGCTGCTATGTCTTGTGTTGTTTGGCACTTACTTGATGTTTGGCTGTTATCAAAGTCGTCGACTCTAGATGGTAGTATTGGATCATACGTAATGAAATCATAACAAATACTCGTGTAACTGTCCATATTTATGTCAGTAGTATTACACTATACTGTAAGACTGGGGATGCTAAATTGCAAAAATACCAATGTCTAAGCAGTGTTGCTTTAAGCTAAATATCATTTCAGGTACAGTAGTTATGCATTACTGTGGTTATGAGCATGAATGAAGTTCTTTGTAATGGCACATATACATGATTATATATACATGAACTTCCTTCCCAAAAAATGAATCTAATTGTTTGCAAATAGTTCTATATAGTAAAATTTCAACCTCATCTCACAGTCCTACATCATATAACTTGAATAATGTAATGTAATATAACTAATGCACCTGAATGAAAATATATTCATGGCTCATGACCTAAATTCCTACCTAATTGTTTTGAAATAACCAACACAGAGAGAGACAGGAAACATGGGGAGAGATCGGGTATGACACCAAACCGGCTAGAATTGAATTATGGACGCTGTGGCTAACCAGGGTGCTGTAAAATCTCAGATCACTTATGCTTGAATTATTCCTCACACACCTCCATTTTTGTGACCGACTGAGCTTCAACGTTTCTAAAAGAAAACTCAGAAAATGTTCTGGGTTTTTTGTCTCTCCCTCCGACATTGAGACGTGCAGCTCTGATTAATTGCTGTGAACTAAACGTACAACGTGTAAGCCACATCAATCACTCACTGTCATCTGCCGAGACGCGTCTGACAGATCCTGACAGCGTCTTTTGTAACCAACTTAGTTACTCTGTGATTTTGATGACCCAAACAAAAGCCTCGCTCATTTTTCTGTGCGAAAGGTGGCTTTTGTAAATGGCACATTCCTGTTTTCCTGATGTTTTTTTCGTCTGTTATGCCGTGCTGCCTTGAAAGCCTTTTATATTACTGTGATGGTGTCAGCTTTTAACTGCTGTTGTAGACACTATGCACAATGGAGAGAAAAAAAAAGCCACAGATGTAAAATATCAGGGATCCATCAGAGTGCTACACATGTACCTGTGGATCTGGACCTAAATTGGCATAACTTTCCTGTTTATTGTACTAATCCTTAATATTTTTATGAAATTAAAGCCAGTTTACAACTATTTATGATCAGCATTTTAAAGCAATATTCGCTCAGTGTATTTATATTTTTTAATTGCCTCTCTTTAATGAAGGGCACATACAGGCTGCGGAAACAAATTTCCTGTAAAGGACAATAAAGTATCTATCTATCTATCTTTATCATAATTTTTATTGCTAGTGCCAAGGGCTGCCATTCCAGTGCTGCATTTAAATTGCCTACCTAAGCAGGATGTAAACCAGTAGACACAGTCTGTCACAGTTTGTAACTGATATCAAGCTCACTCTTTATGCCTTATCAGAGTTGTATTAAGCTTTTACTAGGAAATGTATTTGTCAACAAGGTTAGCCATTTAACTTTTCTACCATAAAATAACAGATAATAATAATAATTCAAATCATTCTGAGGCTACATTGACGTGTAATCCAGTGAATAGTAACAGTAATGTCTTTCATTACCATTCTGCACTCCTTACATCTGTTTCTGCACTATGTAACTTTGTGCTCCGGGTACAATCACCCTTGAGAAGTACGTAACACTTTAGTTACACACCAACAACTATTTCACTGATTTTGGTGAAACTGGATCATATTTTATGGAGAAAATGTTTCCTGGTTTTCCCTCTGATGTCCTCCGGCTGTTCTGCACTAACTCTCTGTGATTTACAGAGTTTCCTGATGGACAGTAAAGTAAACTGCTGCAAACTATAGCTGTTGTTAGCTCACTTTGTTAGTCGTGCTGCCCTGGCTGTGAGCTCAGAGCACCGGGGGAGTGTTAGTGTTTGTACCACAGGTGTTTTAAACCACCGGGAAGAAGAGGAGGTTTTTAGGCCCGAGGCGCAAATGAATGCGACAGAGAGTGCTGCCGGTGTCGTGACAGAACCGGAGCTGGGCAAGCGGCCAATGTAACTGGGCTCTACAGCCTCTATGGACATAATGACAGAGGGATGACGTTGACAGAAGAAGCTAAGAAGGGAAAAGGAAAGAGTGAGCGGGCAAGAAGTCGCCAGATGAGGAAATCTGGGACTCTAGAACTGGGGTGCTCCAGGAACAGCAAATAAAACTGGGTCCTGTAGTCTTTGGTTTCATTTGTAACAGGGAGAAAGTGATAGTGATAGTTCTTAAAAGAAGCTTTAGGATACTACACAGCTCTACTCACAGTTCAGTGTTCACTTACACACAGGTACCACTTTACATTCAAGCCATGTGTTGGAAATGTCCCTTGTTGATTAAGCACGGTCCATTACGAGTTTTAAAAAGTCGCATTCATTAATGCTCAAGAGGACAAGGTCAAATGACTTTAATGCACCATCTGCCATCAAAGGGCCAGCATCAACAAATGACTGTCTAATTTAGTTATCTGTGTGTGTTTGTGGTCAGGGGAATTCAAAAAAGAAGCTAATTGCCAACATCCTATTTATCATTGCTTCTTTGAAATTATCCATACAAGTTAATTTAGTCAGGCAACCAGGGAGGAATACAGATGTGTAATCCACAATAGAATAACAATTTACGGTGTGTGTGTGTGTGTGTGTGTGTGTGTGTGTGTGTGTGTGTGTGTGTGAGGGGAGAAAACTGACAGAAAAGGGAGGATGTGGTGGTCCCTAAAGAAGCTTTATGAAAAGGTCAGTGTGTTTATTACTCTGACATCTAGTTGCTACATCCAGTGGTTGACAGTTGAACAGTGTAGCGTACACAGGTGTGCCACCAGGGATTCTGGACCCCATGAACAGATATCACATTGGGCCCCACCACCACAAACTACCATGCCAAATCTGTGAAGTTGCTGTAACCACAGCTGCAGAATCCAGTTAAAATTGTCATTTTTCAGTCTGTATTATTAAAGTATTATTTTAAAATTGTCTGAGCCGCTCAATCCTTCAAACCATCCTATACATACGACAGCCTTTGTACAGTTTTACAAGCATGGACAGTTGATTCAGCATTAATAGTTTGCTAAAGTTTACCTGCATTGATTAAATGTTGACTAAAAGAGGGGTGAAATGTAAGTTTCTTAAATTTTCTATTAAGATATGAAGTCCTTAATGTTTGGGGAGCAACTGCAGCCTGTTTCACTGTGGCCAAAATTCATTATTTTACACCGCACAGGGACTAAACCCACCTTTCTTTTTGAAGATCTGACATATTGTCACCCTTTCAAGTTCATAGCGTTAACTATAAACTTGACTTTTACTAAGTTAAATTATTAACGGGCTGTGGGTCAAGCAAACGCACAGGGACAGCTTCTGCTGTGTAACATGAATACTTTAATGTCTGCTTCTACTGTAGGACAACTGAACACCGACCAACAATGTGATACATCAAGTCAAAGTTTTACTTCATATCATTCTGCCAATATAAACACTCACTTATATTATAGGCAAGGTGTACCATAAAATACAGTTCCTGTTATGAATTAAGGAATAGATTACAAATAGTGCCTGCTTTGGGGGCAGGGCCGAACCATTTCATGTGACCAAACTCTGTTGCTCCGCCACACACACACACATTCACTCCACTCCTGCTGCTCGCTTACTCTCGCTTAACCACTCACACCTTACACACTGCTCTATTCCCCAAGGGAACTACGCTACTCTTATAACACCGGGATAACGGCATAACTGATAAGAGATCTGGAGAAATCAAAAGGATATTCTAGTATATCAAATTATTGCAGGGAACATCATTCAATGTAGCAATGTCAGAGGAGCAGGAGTATATAGATCAGCATCACATCCATCAGGTCAGCACGGCATGACGTCACATGTGATGGAAATCAAATTTGATTCGTTATCCCGAGATCTCAAATTAATTATGTCATTATCTCGAGAAAACAAATGAAATTACCTCGTTATCACGATGAAAAAAAAATGATGAATGCATGACCGCTTAGGGCTTCCGTAGAAAACTCCATCTGCTGATGAAGATCGTGATATCGTAATGTGATTGAAAGCTCCAGACCACCGTTAGTGTTTGTACCACAGGAGTTTTAGACCGCTGGGATAAGAAGGACTGAGGAACTCTGACAGACAGTGGAGCCAGTGTTGTGCCAGAACCGGAGCTGGGCAAGCAGGAAATGTAACCGGGCTAATGACAGAGGAGAAGAGATCGAAGAGGACGATGACAGAGGAAGCTAAGAAGAGAAAAGAAGAGCAAGTAGCCACCAGTCAAGAGTAAAGAGCTTGGCCCTACAAGCAAATGCTTTAGCATTTGCTTCCTTGCTTGCACGTAGACTCATACTTTTTAACTGGAAATCAAATTTAGCCCCGTCATTCCTGCAGTGGTTGAGGGATGTACTATCTTTCCTACCTTTAGAGAAACTGAGATACAAGATATGCAAGGCCCGTAAAAACTTCACCCTGACCTGGAGTCCCTTTGTAGAATTTGTAGAAGCTTTCCGCTTCCAATGAACATTGAACATTGTATTTTTTCTTTCTTTTTTTTTTTTCTCTCTCTCGTTTGTTTGTCTATTAATTTTATTTTATTTTTGAGAGCCTGGGGGGTGGGGGGGATACTCTCTTTTTGTATGTTTACAGTTGTAAGTTGTATGTGTTGTTATTGAAAACTGTAAAATAAAGTAAAAAAAAAAAAAGAGAGTAAAGAGCTTGGTGAGAGCTTGGTGAAATAAAAGGCTGAAAGCCAGATGTCGAGCTGGGCTTCTTGCTGTTGGACTAGTAAGAAATATTAGCTGGCTGCTATGTCTTGTGTTGTTTTGGCAGTTACCAAAATGTCGACTCACTAGTTCAAGCTTTCAGTGAGCTAAATAAAAGCACCTGAAAGTGGCCCGGTGTGTTACGTAAGAGAGGAAAGTGAGGGGTCAGGGTTGTTTACTGGAGTCAAAGTGACACATGGAGAAAATGACACAGAGATAACGGCACTTTAGGATTTGAGAGAGGGATCAACCCTCTCAGGACAGCTTCAAAAGGTCTGTTTCCACTGCTCTGTGTGTCCCACTGAGACATACCTATGTACAAGCAATATTTGTTCCTTTCTGTCCCCTCTCCGTCAGGCTAAAACAGCAGAGCTTAACTGGCTTGGTATCCATAGTAACAGGTGTAGCATACATGCAACAACTGCCCTAAGGCCCTAAGTAACACAGATGCCAAAAACTGTCTGCTGAAATCATTTATTAAAGGGCTCAGTGTGTCAGATTTAGAGCTCTATCTGCAGAATATATGATGCATAACTATGTTTTCATTAGTCTATAACCACCTGAAAATAAGAATCCTTACATTTTTGCTACCTTTGAATGAGCCTTTTATATCTACAGACACCGATTGTCCACTTCCATGTTGAACCGCCATGTTTCTACAGTAGCCCAGAACAGACAAACCAAACTAGGCTCTAGATAGGATGTTTCATATTTACTGCTCAATTCGTGGCCACTGTTGTTTCTCCATCTTGTTTGAAACAGGAGGGCGAGTGGAGGGGGTTGCAATCCGCAACTACACGGCCAGCCATGCCCCTAAATCCTACACACTGGACCTTTAAGGGCCGAATTACAGGATAACCTGATGATGGCACCAGCTTTCTGTTATAAACACTTCAGCTGCTGCTGAAACTCCGCACATTACTATGATTGCTAATTGTTTCAAAAACTGATTATTTTATTAACAATAAATCAGAGTTATTGCTTCTTGCCAACATGCTGGCATTTTTTTGAAAACTTTTAAAGAATTCACATTTGTTGAATTGATTACCGGCCTAGGCCCAAGACCCTCGGGGATCCAGAAGGACCCAGGATCACTGAAGGGCATTTCCTGTGTGGTTATTTGATTAATTGCACATTTATTTGTTCTTCTAATATGCACCACTAAAATATGATACTGAAACTGAACTGTCAGAACCACATGACCCCTCAGATCATCCCACTGTAGCCTGTTGGCTGTGCCCCAGGAAAGGCCGGGGCGATGGAGTTTTCAGTAGTGGCGCCTTGGCTCTGGAAAAACCTCCCAGAGGCCATTAGACCTAAGATTCTACTTTTACTCTCTGTTTAAACTGTATTATTTAATTTACTTTTTTATTATGTTTTTATTTGTTATTCTATGTGTAGTACTTTGGTGCACTTTGTTTGCTTTAAAAGTGCTATAGAAATGAAATAAACCCAAACAAGTACACAAACACAGTCATATGAAGATAAACGGGCGAGTCTTCAAATACTGATGACACAATTAACGGAATAAGTTCGCCAGATGCTAGCTGGTCTACCACGTCATCAGTGACAGACACGGCAGAATTTCTAAATGCATCAAGATATTATGAAAATAATGACAACAAATGGCAAAATCAGACGGCGTGCATCAACAAAGCAGCCGAGATACCAGCCACGTCTGAAGCAGTGCATCCTTTCAAGGCTGTGACTCTGTAATACAACAGGGTGTCAGCTGGACGTCTCCGCTCTGAGCTGAACTGAGGTCTACAACCAATCCTGTGCTTCTACCTATTTTATATGAAGCCCATCTCTATTCTGCATCCATTATAACTCATAAACCAGAGGACAGGATCTGATTGTGCATACTGGCTCGACATGACCGACAAACAACACATTTCTCAAATCCTCTCTGACTGTATACGACATGCATGAAGCGCAACAGGCACGAGACTCTGTGAATTATAAAGCTCCTCATATCTTCCCTCCTGCATGCAAAGTTTCATCCTCTAAATGTAATTTATATTCATGAGGAAAATGCTGATGAGTTACATCTTGACCTTTGTTGCTGTAGGTCAGTAAGTAACAAACAGCTGAGAAACTGGGAGATTTTTAACTGTGTAAAATGCAGTTTTATCAGGCAGTTTGTCTGAAATGCAATTTATTCTTACAACATTTGTTTTTAAAATGTGTTAGAAAATGACAGATGAACTCTTTCTTGGTTGGAAATACAATACAAATATTTATTTTGTGCAAAATTACTCACTAAGGCTGTTTTGATACCAATACCAGTATCGAAAATCGATATCGATACAGCCTAAAATGCTGCGAGTAGATCTAGCGAGTCTATACGCCTAATGTATTGACGTCCTATTCACCATTTCTTTCCCCAAGGATCGCTAAGTCATGACCCGGCCGGCTGCTGGCATTAGCGGGCTATGAGGTTGTTTAGGGCCTGCCAGGTGGGGCCACACATTAACTTGGACTGATGTTGCTCCCTCCTCATTTTATACTGTGTTAAGTTGACTGACTCGCTGAGGGGCTGCCAACCTTCCGTGAGAGTCACGCAATTAACCCTTTCTCATGCTCCCCCGCCACATGGCCATTAACCAGATTACAGATTCAGATCTGTCGCTATCGTCCTGATAGTCTGAAGAACTCGCTGCTGCACATTGATGCTTGTCTGTCTCTCTGCTGTCTGTCTCCTGTCCACAGCGACGTTATCAGTTATCAATTCGTTTTTGACTGTGTCATAGACCTATATTGTTATTTTGAGACTTGGTATGTAAAGTTTTGGACTTTAGGACCTCTGGTTAATACCTTAATATAGCTGCAAACGTGTCAGAAGATGAACTGTCTTTGTAGTCTTCAGTAAATATTCAGTTTATGTGTGACCACAGCACCTCTGACATGATGAGAAAAATCGGACAAATCCAAACAACAAAGTTCAGCTAAGAACTTTTTGATTTCCAGCCTGACTTTCTAGTTGAATAACTTCTAGTTTCATTGTTTTTTGGACAAAATGATCCTGCAGGATCCACGAGAACATCTTAGAACATTTTGTTTCTTGTCCTTCATTTACTTTTCACACAATGTTTCTGTTTGTAGCTGTTTGCCAGCCCTCAAACAAAGTAAGAGATCTGATGTGAATTGATTTGTCCATCTCTATTGTGTGCGTGCTTATTCAGTTATTAGCTGTGTGTGCGATTTGTTGATCGCACTAGGAATGCAAAATCTTGTTTTGGGCTACTCAAAGCCAAGGGCCGGCCCTGGGAACAGTATATCAACGGATACAGGGTAAGATATTAAGATCTGTATCTACAGATGACTACAGATGCTGCTTCCAATTACATAATGCATCTAGGCTTGTTACAGATATCAAAACACTCTGACTTTACATGAGGCAGACAATGAGCTGTCATAGAGGTGTTATAACACATAACATAAGACATTATGAAGGTTAATAGCAACCTTTACATTCTGTTATTAATGGTCTGTGTGATACATTACATGACAACATAGAATGACAGACACTTATCTGCAGGTGTGGAGTTAGTTGTGCAGTATTTATCAGTGCCAGTTAATAATTTATGAATATCTATGATTTACAGTCTGTATTATGTGAAAAATATATTTCACAATCGTTTAATCAGAACATGACAGAGAGTTAAACAAAAGAGTATCAGTATCAGCCGATACACAAAGGGAAAGTACTGAAATCAGTATTGTGTTGTAGCATCTCTAATTTTAACTACAGATGCTGCTTCCAATGACATAATGCATCACGTCTTGTCATAGATATCAAAACACTGACTTTACTTTACAATGAGCTGTCACAGACTCGTTATAACACGTCACATGATGTCACCTGATCACCTAACTAATGCTGTGATGACCTTGTAAAGTGTTATAACCACACACATTTATATATTCACTCCATATGACTGCGGCTATAAGACATTATGAAGCTTAATAGCAACCTTTACATTCTGTTATTAATGATCTGTGTGATACATCATACAAAATATACTGACAGACACTGATCTGCAGATGTGGACTTAGTTGTTCAGTATTAAAGAGCTTATTAACATCTATGAATGTCTTTGATTTAAGGTGAAAAATATCTTTTACAGTCTTTTAACCAGCACATGACAGTGAGAGAAACAAAAGATTGAGTTACCTCCGATGTCTGGACGCAGTTTCCTGTCATATTCTTTCAATAAATTGTTGAGTATTTCCGTGGTGTCGGTGTCTTGTGATTTAGGGGCCAGCATTTGGTTCACAGTGACATCCTCGTAGTCCTCTTCATACTCGATTGTTAGAGAGCTGCACAGGTAGAATGAAAGAAGGTGGCTGAAAACAGGCGATGCCATGTAGTGTGTTCTGCAGACTGCATGCATGCATGGCATTAATGTCCTTTAGATAAACTTAGAGCTGAAGTTTTCTTTAGTAAACAAGTGACTAACATCAGCGCATTAAGAGAACTTTATCTCATCCAACATGCCTGAACACAACACCTTTTAAAAAAAAATAAAAG
This sequence comes from Argyrosomus regius, assembly GCA_946959425.1. Classification (NCBI taxonomy): domain Eukaryota; kingdom Metazoa; phylum Chordata; class Actinopteri; family Sciaenidae; genus Argyrosomus; species Argyrosomus regius. The sequence continues at coordinate 7,784,616 of OX336888.1, forward strand.
TACGCCACTTACCATGTGTGAAGGACAGACAGGAGTAAGACATAAGCCAATAATTTGGATGACATTGTTTCTCGCAGGGTGACAACAAGTAGAGAGATGTGTCCGAGCACGGTGCGTATCGGTGTCTGGACACGATGGTCACAGCTGCTCAGAGGATAAAACGAGGCAACAAAAGCTCCTCGTAGTTTGTAATCCAGCACAAATTTCAGTCATTGTTAAAAAAAAAAAAAAAAAAGCAAAGAGACGTTTAGAAATCCTTCCTCAGAGGCGGTTTGTGAGACGGAGGAGCTGCTTCTCACTTGTATGAGGTTTGCAGATTTGCGGACACTGCTGGTCTTACGCAGGTGCGCACACTCTCTGAATGCGTCCTCTGAAAAGAGCCTAATTCATCCCAAACTCCTCGACGGGTAAGTCTGCGTCACTCCACTTTCTTAAGGACTACTTTTCACAGTTCTCATAAGAAGTGTCGAAACAGCTTAAAATTACTTTTTTGTTGAGCTTTCTGTCTTTCTAATTATTTAGGACAGACGATGTGCCAGATAAAAAGAAAACATGCGACTGGACTGAACTGAAATACTTTGAGCGAATATTTTAATTATATAGCTTATTATACTAGTAGACAAGTTATGAACTTTAACTTTAAACTTAATTAATCTGCACCTATAATATAGATTATTTATTAATTATAATATTTATTGCAATGCATTTACTGTATTTATTCCTGTGTATATATTGTATGTATTATTATGTATTTACTACATTTATTATGCATTTACTGTTTTCTATATTGTATTTTGTCTCATATCTCATGTTCTATGGGCCTTTATTTATTCTTCTTCTTCTTCTTCTTCTTCTTCTTATTATTATTATTATTATTATTAATTTACATCCCAATGACTCGTCCTTTATTCTTCTTTTTGTTTTTAAAAATGTTATTATAATGTTATTTTTCATTTATTAATTGTTTTATTTTGGTAAGCTGCACCTGCGGTTTGAGCACAGGTGACGTGGCCTCTTTGCCACATATTCATTTGACAGCTTGCATATCAAAGTGCTGCAAGAGCTCTTTTATAGCTGCCAAATTCTACTAATTGGCATGCAACCTTTGTAGCAGTGTTTGTAATTTTAATTTAGGGTCCTCATCGTGTGTTCATGTTGTCTTTATCTCCTGTACCTACAGTAGAAGTGGTGTGGTTGAGGTTTATCACTTTATATCACGCGACAAGGATTTAGTGAAGCATCTTAATAAAGTTGGGGCACTTACAAGAGACAGGTTCAAATAAAAGAGTTCAAATCTGTGCAGCTGAGGCAGATATATCATGACTTTAAGACATTAATGTGGGCTAAAAACTCAAGTGTCTGCCTACTATATAATGCAGTCTTTCTGTTAAAAACTTTAAGTTAAAGCCCAATCCGATGACATCTCTATCATCATTCAGCTGCTAAACTGAGTTCCCCTTCAAATTAAAGTCACCAAAAAGAGAAAGGGAAGTCAACATTGTCAGCAAAAAACACAAATCAGCTCAGCAGGCTTCATAAAGGGTCATTCAGAAGTTTTCTTCAGGGAGTAATGTGACTGTCCCTTGGATCTTTTTCAGGATAACTCGGTTCTTGTGCACCAAGAACAAAACAACAATTCCTCTTTCTCTCGGCCTCTTGTGTTTTTCCTCTGACATATGCAGAACACTCTTGAAGTGTAGAAATGAACTGCGCAGATAAATAATCCCTCGATGACAGCTGGAAACCACAGTATTTCATAAATACACCTTTAGTTTGATTTTGCTGGTTGCAAATAACAGTGAATCATGTCTTTACAGCATCAAAATAAGATTAATAGCAGATCTTTCAACATAAACTCTGTAGCTTGTGGAGCCCAGTAGCACCGAGACACTTGCATGACCGTACACAGCTACAGGCAACAATATGTTGTTTAACAGACAGTGTGATGATCCTCTGACATCGCTCCTGTCTGCAGTGTTGCTGGTTGTGGCTGACTGCTGTCATCCTCTGCTGGTTAAAAAGAGAAATGCAGACGCCGGAGAGTGAACAGTGGTGTTAAACAGTACAGAGGGAGGGAGGAGGAGGAGGAGGAATCAGAGCAGCAGCAGGAGGAGCTCATAGAAACATGATAAGAGCATACATCATCCGCATAAATCAACTGGAACCTTGCTCGGTGTTCACGAGTGATTTGCTACCCGCTGCAAGAACAACAACCTCAGTGGTCCCACAGGAAATGATCATTCATTTTTTATGACCCATTCCTTTGGCATAAATGGACTCTAAATGTGGTAGAACCGTTTATATCACAAACAAGCTTCATTTTAATGGGTTTAGATTGTTTTAATGGGTTCATACTCTGGATATTTCTTATTAGAGATAATAATTATTTGTGTTTTACATCCCATTAAACTCAGCGTATTTCGAGTTCTACATATTTGAGTGTTGGTATGTTTTGCATATTAATTATCACCTGAGCAAAGCATGGAAAATGGAAAACATTCAACAGTATGGAACATTATTAAAGAAGCTTCCATTATGTGCGATGTATGTATATATGTTTTATTATGATTGCACTAAACCGGATTCAGTGTGTAAAATTGTGATAATACAGAGTAACAAGCTTTGCATGTCAATATAATGCCAATATATTAACAGGTGCAAAATAAAATAAATGCTCATTGTAAATGCAGAAAAGGACAGAGAACAACCCATCCATCACACTTTCAGTCCTCAGTATACAGACAGCTTCTGCTAGTTTCAGTAGGAAACTTACAAAGTGTACAAATCAATGAATCAATCCAACATGTGTTGCATGTGTGCAAGAATTTCTTCTTATTTCACAGTCACAGTGTTTCTCAGGTGAGCAGCAGTGCAAAAAGGCAACTTTATTTCCTCTTTGATTCCTGTCAAAATGTTGCTCTGTATTACAGTAAATGTCTGTAAATTAAAATAAACTGCTGTTTAATTTATGCTCTCCAGCATTGCAGTGATACTGTATTTGACAGTAAATTATTCAGCCTCAAAGTTTGATGTCTGATAAATCCAAATAAACTGATACAAATAAAGACTGTGTGACTGCTGGATTGACTGAAGTGTAGATTTCATTATCTACGTGTGCAGTGATACGGCATGTTTAATAAATAAAATGAAAGTTGTCAAACTGACTCTATTGCAACATTATTTCTGTTTCTATATCTAGAGGGAATGACCATCACAGATGTATTGTTTGGCAATGAAACTTTTTTATTTTAAAATGCAACAATGATTAAAATGAATCGACAAACACACACCGATAACTTTATGACCACTGACAGGTGGAGTGAATTATATTGATTATCTTGTTATCGCAGCATCTGTCAGTGGGTGGGATACATCAGGCGGCAAGTGAACATTTTGTCCTCAAATTTGATGTTAGAAGCAGGAAAAATGGGCAAGCGTCAGGATTTCAGCGACTTTGACAAGAGCCAAATTGTGATGGCTAGACGACTGAAGTCAGAACATCTCCAGAACTGCAGCTCTTTTGGGGTTGTTTCTGGTTTGCAGTGGTCAGTGCCGATCAAAAGTGGTCCAAGGAAGGAAGACAGGTGAACAACAGGGTTGATGAAGGCTCATTGATGCAGGTGGGGAGCATGTGTTCTGATGAATCATCGCAAACCAGCAGAGGCAGTGTGATGCTTCTGCTGGGAAACCTTGGGTCCTACTGTTACTTTGTCACATACCACCTACCTAAGCATTGTTGCAGACCATGACACCCTTTCATGGAAGCAGTATTCCCTGATGGCCTCTTCCAGCAGGATAATACCACAAAGCAAAAAATGGTTCAGGAACACAACGAGTTCAAGGTGTTGAATTGGCCCCAGATCTGAATCCAATCGAGCATCTCTGGGATGTGCTGCACAAATAAGTCCGATCCATGGAGATCCCATGTCATAACTTCCATGACTTAAAAGATCTGCTGCCGACGTCTTGGTGCCAGATACCACAGCACACCTTCTGTCATGGTTTTGTGTTTCCTGTTTTATTTTCTCTACTTTATCTCTACTTCCTGCCTTTGTTGTGTTTTCCCGCCAGTCTTGATTCGGTTTCACCTGTCCCTCATTAGTTTCACCTGTGTCTAGTTGTCTGTCTCGTGTATTTAGTCTACATGTTCCTTCGTGTCCTTTGTCAGGTCGTACTGTGTCTGTTGGTCTGTGCTGTGTTTGGTGTCCATTTCACAAGCTCTGTTTAAGTTCCTTAGTTGTATTCAGTCCCTTGTTCCGTCGTTCTTCTTCCATGCGCCTGTTTCTATTTTTCCCAGTTCTGGATTTTGTCGGACTTCAGATTTATTCCTTGTTTGTCGAATTTTGTACTTTACTATTTTCGAACTCACCTTGAGTTATTTTGTGTTTTTCTACCTGCCATGAGTTATTGAAGTTTTACAAGTTACACAATAGGCAGATGGTCATAGATTCAAAGATAAAAGTATTAAAAAATACTGTTAATAGTGTTCTTGTGTGTGAAGAAGCAGGTTAACAATGTCGTCATGCATCATTTAAAATGTATATAAAGTTACAACTAATAGTCTGAAGTTTTCTGACCTTTGCATGAACTATGCACAGTCTCTTTAATAATTTACACCTTTTTAATGTTGTTTCAATCTGTGCATACATGACACTGTTCATCATTCAGTGTTAATTCATCCGACCACCAAATTAGAATACATATATTACTGTGACCTTCCTGCGCAGGGATTAGATTAAAGGTCTCACATAATGATGTCAGACTATAAAATGTGATGTGGTTTCAGGTTTGTGAAAATGAAGACGTGCAGATGAGGCTGAATGATTGACCTTAAACTTTCAAATGACTTCTTTAAATTCTTTTTTTATGGTCTTGTTTTTCCGGACTTGTTTTTGACCTCTCTTTCATGGTGCTTGCTTTTATTTAGTTATTTTTATATTTCTTTCCTGTTTTTATTACTTTTTTTTTCAAGTTTGTGTTTGCATCCTTTTGTCTGGCACTTGGTTACTGTTTCATAGTGCTATATTAATTTAAAAAGGCTTTTTATTACCTGCATGCAACTCCAGGGTTTGAATCAAGGTGACCTAATGGTTTTCAGAAACATAATTCACTTCTGTAATGATGCTATATTTTGTACACTTTCTTTACAAATGACACTAGTAGGGATATGATTTGATCTTTAATACACTAATAATCAACAAAAAAAGTATTTATTTTCATTTCAAAGCGTGCAGCGTCAGGACTTTATGTTGTATAAGATACATGGAAAAGAAAAAAAAGCAAAATACATACAAAAATATGACATAACTTTACATGATAAAATGTTACAGTTCTTTGTGCTTCTGCAGTGGAAAGGTACGCTCACGCTCGAATCTGTGCTCACTCAGCACTCGAGAAATCAAATTACATCAGTGAGCTACTGTACATGCAAGAGCTACAGATATTTTGTATGCTGATAAAGTAGCTGCAGTATATGTCTGAACATAAGGTACAGCGAGTGTCCTCTCATCCCTGCTGACTGAGCAGGTTTGCAGACGTGTCATAGATAGTACCCATAATGAATAGTGCCTTATATTAGAATTGCCTATATACATACCCCACAGGTTCTTCACTCTTAACACTTTCCAAGTTCTTCATTTGGCCCTGAGCCACAGCTTTTCACTATTGTGTATACAAATGTGTATTCCCCCCACAAACATCTGTCTTGTCAGTACACATGAAAATCAATAGAGGAGTTGATTTTCTTGCCGAGAGTGAGATGAGAAGATTGATAGCACTCTCAGTTGTGCATGGTGAATGTGAAGCTACACCCAGCAGGTGATTAGCTTAGGCTGGAAACAGCTAGCCCTGGCTCTGTCAGAGGTATCAAAAACCATCATGTGTGTTCAGACCATAGACAGTATAAATATGAACATCGTACTTGTGACATCGCAGTGTGTCAGAGTGGTGGCTCTGGCGACTGCCATCATGTCTCTCGATGATACATGCTCCCCACCTGCATCAATGAGCCTTGGCCGCCCATGACCCTGTTGTTCACCTGTCTTCCTTCCTCAGACCACTTTTGATCGGCACTGACCACTGCAAACCAGAAACAACCCCAAAAGAGCTGCAGACAGGCTAATCTAAAAATGGGCAAAGATGTCAATCATCGGCGGACCTGAGGCAGGGCGAGTGATCAATCAGGCCAACTTTAATGGCACCCACCTCTTAATCAAAGCGGCCACACTGTTAATTATGCATAGTTATATTAAAATTCACCCTCAGTACAGTTGTCATGAACGGGGAAATTAGCTATAGAGACCAAAACTGTTTTTTGTACCAGGCTGTAAACATGTTTACTTCTGCTGTGAAGTTGGACATTTTAACATGGGGACTTATGGAGATTGACTCATTCTGTAGCCAGCCTCAAGTGGATGCTTGAGGAACTGCAGTTTTTGGCACTTTCACACTGGCTTCACATGCACAGAGGTTGCCACATGTTCAGACAGAAAGCAAAACAAATTCTCACCTTGTGTCATTCATGCAGTTTGTGTTTATTCAGGCCAAACAGCTGATGTACCAACTTTACAGATGTTAGCTGTTAGCTAGCTATCAACAAACATTCCATTAAAAAATGTTAAAGCCACTGTATGTAACATTTCTGACCACTAGTGGTGGATTGAGAATTTTCAGGAACTTATATTCTGTTACTGTTGATTTGAATTCTGCAGACAGTAGCTTTTAAGACGAACATGAAATCAGTTTTAGAAAGAAAATCAAGATATACAATATGTGAAACATTGTGCATCTATTTACTGCTTTTGATTTAACATTTTACAACATCAACCTGCCTCAAAAACAACTGAAACTGGCTCATTTTCTTCTTATTTTGTATGTGAAATGTGTGTACAAAGGTCAGCAAGCAACGGGACATTCTGATAGCGTGGCGTATGATTTGATAGCACTGTGGTGGCAGATGAGAGAGGACTGTCCTCTTCACCAGTATATACTGCAACCCATCTTTGCTTCTCAAGCCATATACTATGATTGATGTCATTTGGTGCCATCAGTGACAGCTTAATTTGGTGTAGAGTACGGGCCCGCTGAATGGAAAAAGCAACTTAAATGGAACTAAATCCTTGACAAACAGATGTGAGCCAGATGTTACCGCCACAGAGACCCCCAAGATGGATTTACCAGTAGACCAACTGTAGAGGCTGCATGATCTGGATGTGCATGTGTATAATCAACGGAGAAACAGCACGTGCAGACCGTTGTTCCATCAAGCAAGATTAAAGCAGCGTTTTATCACGTCGACGGCATAAATGTATCTAAATATGTACTGAGGGATTCATACACCATCTACTCTGATCATACTGTATCGTTTCGGTGTGTATTTCTCACAGCGAAAGCCGATGAAACATGAAAATGCCACAAACAACATGGGAAAAACATGAAAAATGTCATTATCACTGAGCTTTTTGACCAATAACAGCAGACGGATGGAGCCAGTGAAGCTTTATTTGGAATCAGGTATGCGTAACAATTAAGAAAAAAAGGTTTCAACAGTGGCCAAAACCTTTACATTGGTCATCTGCACAGGTCTTTTACAAAGAAAAGACAATTTAAATAAAATAAATAAATGCATTAACATGGTCAGAGAGCACTGTGCTTCCAAACAGGGAAGGGATCACCTAAAATAAATCAGAGTATAGCCATATATAGAAAAAGATACATTTTGAATTAAGGACTAAATGAAGGTCAAATGATTCACATATTACCATAAACAGAAGTCAGTGTTTTAATGAGCATTATTTATTGCTTCAGATATTTGCATTTAAAGAACAGCCTGTACCTAAAACTCACTTAAATGTAATAATACAATACAACTGGTGTGCTCCATAAATGTATTAAATAGTGGCAGGCCACACAGAAGAAGGCATAAAGTCACATGAGTAGATCACATTCATATTTTAATTCTTTACCCAAACAGACAACAGGCTCCGATTTTAAGTATTTTCCTTCACAGGAGAACTTTGAAGACTGCAAAAACATGCTCTGCTGAAGTGAGTGTAGTGCATGCAGCCTTCGCAGGGAGCATCATGTCAAAAGAGAGAGAGTCAGATGAGAAGATTTATATCACCAATATGAAACTAGAGCCTGGAGACAGTTAGCTTAGCTTAGCGTAAAGACTAAAAACATGGGGGAAAGCCAGCCTGGCTGTCCAAATGTGAAACACTCCACCTTCTAGCACCTTTAAAGCACGCTGATTAACGAACCTTAACACTTGTTTTTTTTTTTTTTTTTGTAAAACTAAACTGTAAAATCAAGATTTTTTTCCTGATGGACAGTAAACTGCTGCCAACTGTAGCTGTAGTTAGCTAATGTGAGCTCAGAGCACCAGGGGAGTGTTAGCGTTGGACACTAGCGGAGCCAGTGTCATGCCAGAACTGGAGCTGGGCAAGCGGGAAATGTAACCGGGCTCAGCAGCCTCTCTGACAGAGACGAAAATACTGATGGGGATGTTATTGTTGAGAGCTTGGTGAAATAAAAGGCTGAAAGACGCCGAGCTGGGCTTCTTGCTGTTGTACTTGTAGTGTAAGTAATATTAACCGTTTTCATATTAGTTATATTAATATTAGTTTTTAATCATAAGTAATATAGTCATGTAATCACAACAAATGCATATGTGTAGCTGTCCATATTTACAAGAGTGGTATTGCACTCTGAAACTGGGGGAGCTAAATCACAAAAATACCAATTTCTATGCAATGCTGCTTTAAATTGCACAACCTTTACTGGACTCGTGCTACGACTTAACTAAGTCAACTGTAATCAAAATATTTTAGCAAAGAGTGATGTTATACAGCCTTATTGTTTCCCCCTGATTCCAGTCTTTATGCTAAGCTAAGCTAACTGTCTGGCTGTACCTCCATATTTAACGTACAAACATGAGAGTGGTATCAATCTTCTCATGTAACTCTTGGCAAGAAGGTAACTAAGTATATTTCCCAAAATGTCAAAGATAGATTTAATGACAAATTTTTATTTCTCAAATTTTTTCTGGAAACCCAAAAAATGACAAATCCTGATTTAAAAATGAAAATGGTCAAAATACAATAACCTGGTCGATGTGACTTTCTGTCTCTGTGATTCGCCTGATAACCTGATAAGCTCAAGTCCGTCTCTTAAATACATCAGTTAGTCTAAATTATGACAAAAAAGTGATTCTGCACAAAGCATCCAAATATTTATCAAGAATATTTGCAAGTTATCGTCAAAGCGTATAGAAACAACAAACTGATCTAAAAAAACAAAAACAAAACAAAATGTTTTAAAAAAACATTGTATATTTTGTCAAAATTGCTAAAGCTCAAGCTATTCTGCTCATTTCTCAATATCCAGTCAATGAAGCACTAGACTAGAGTAACACTGTGTTGCTGTATATGCATAACATAGAAGCTAACCTTACTGGCTTAGTGGTGCTTTTCTAAAAGCAGGGCATATATACATGTTCCTTAAACTACGTACATACATACAGGATTCTCAACATGGTGACTCGGAAACAGAAGCTGCCACTACAACTTTTAGATTTTAGCTTGAAATCTGTCCCCATGTAATCTTTACATAAACAGAAGAATTATATTTAAGGAAAACTGGTCATTCAAAATGGAGGAGGAAAAAAATAACAAACAAAATGATTTAATGAAAGTTGAAAAAGTAACTGCAGGAGATTTCAGTGCATTCATAATGAGTTATCACACTCTGAAGGCAACACATTTAGCATGGCTATTCATCTGCTTATAACAAGGAAGCAAAGTTCCATGTGCCTGGGCCCAGCCTCGCATACCTGGACCTCCGGCCCATTTGTACAAAGTAAGACTTATAAAGGTAAAAGCCGCTTTTGAGTAATAACACAGTAAAAATGCTGTTTTGCATAGCATTTGGCCTTGCTGTACCATCATCTACTATAGACTCAAGAAGAAAATATAAATGCCAAATGCTAAAACACTTAAAATATCAGAATCTGGCAGAAACTATTCAGTGACTGGAGTTCTAAAATGAGGTAAATGAAACTGTCTAAGGAAAAGTTGTTTATCATACATGTACAAACTCAAGGCAAACATGGCAACGTTTTCCTGAAGCGACAGACATGCAATGTTATCAGATGACCTAAAAAAACACATCTATGATACAAGGACTAAGTGCCTGGCATTGATTTTGATCACGTTCCAGTTATGAAATCCTGAAGTGGTTTTCAGGAGGATCAATGACCGCAATCGCAGTGCTTACACAGCCCCTTTGATCACCGGTTCCCTATTGAGATACGTGGCCCAGTACACCAGGTTGAAGGTCCCAAACAGCATTGGGAACACTATTCTGGACATCTTGTCAATCTTGCTCACGCTGTTGTAAGTCTTTTTGGGGTCTGGGGCCTTGGTTTCAGTAGGTTTGAGCTGTACAGCCGTGCTATTTGAAATAGTAGAGATGGATGCGTCCTTTGTAAGGTTGGTTGTATAATTCACACCGGTCGAACAGGTGTTGTTCGGTTTTTTGGACAGAGCCAAAGGGTCCTTCTTCTGTGGGGAGAAAGAAATGTATTGATCACCTGAAATGGGTGCTGCACATTCATTAAACATAAAAAAAAAAACAGGCGGGTAATAACACAAGCACACGTACACACAAAACACAAAGAGAGCAATAAAAGATGGCCAGTGCTGGTTGAGAGTGGGGATCAATGTCCTTGGGCAATAATGAACGGGCACTGTGCCACAACACCGGCAGACTTAACTGTGAATCTATTGATCCACTATTCCTGAACTTCTACATCTTGCCTAATTCATCACTTACTTTATTGTGGTTGACATGTACTTTTTCCGATCCTCCTCCACCTCCTATTACACGCCAGCACTTTTCACTACGTTAAGGAAGTACCACAGAGAAGAGAGGCTGAACACAGCAAAGAAGAAAAAGGGTAAAGTCGAGTCAACCGCCATTGACGTAGCCTAGAGCTGGCCCATAAACATGGCTCTGCATGGCGTACACTAAAATAGTGCTGCTTACGTACTTCTTGTGAACAATTGTTGCTGAAACTGGATCATATTTTATGGAGAAAATGTTTTCTCCAGCTGCTCTCTGGCAATTCTCTGTGAGTTTCCAGACCTGTTGCTAAAGGAACCACTAACTGCTGCTAGCCGTAGCTGCTGTTAGCTCAGTGCTGCATAGACAGAGAGCTTTGAGAACTCGGGGAGTGTTTACACCACTGCAGAAAAGAGAAAGTTTTCAGGGAGTCAGTAGACAACCTTTCTTCAAAGGAAAACTGTAGTGTTTATATTGATCTGTGTTCTCTTGAAAGCTACCAGACTTCATTGACAAAAACAGTAATTTTACCTTGCAGAACGTGGTAGATGCTGGATCACTAACCGATTGGTTAGTTTGCTCGTGTTGCTGCGTTTTAACATGGTAGTTTGGATCCACACTAACATTAGTACACTTGAACTGATACTGATTTAAAGGTTTGCCTTTTTTAGGTGGCTAAAATACGTTTTGCTGTTGTCCCCGTCCACAGCAGTGCATTGCTACTTGAATGAAGTACTTCATACATTGCCAAACTAACCCTTTAAGAACATTGTTTATGTGTAACCATACTTATATTTTCAAACTATTTATAAAGTAAATACTAGATACTACCATAAAGTTAATTTGACACTTGAGCATTTGTCGACTACAAGCCGCAGTCTTTTCCAAACACTGCAGCCATAATTCAGTACTTTGCACATTTATCATTTTTATTAAGTATTCCTGGCTTTTACAAACTTTCTGCTACCAACCAGTGTACATTACTGAGGCTGCCTAATAGACACACAACAATCTACATTCACAAATAAGCTGAGAGACACCATCAACTACAGGCTGATACTTCGAAAAGGCCTCTTCTGAACTGTTGGGGAAAAAAATCAACATTTACACAAACAGACAAACTTATATTAGTTGTGGGGACTCTCTATTGTTTAGATTCATTCTCTAGCCTCCAATGCTAACCAAGACCAGCTTTTCAGTGCCAAAAAATAGTTTGATCCCCACATTGTGAGCCAGCTGCCAAGTTTGGGTCACCACAGTGCATTATCAAGAAGGACACACACACAAACATAAACACATACCTTGGGCTGTTGGGCCTCCATTGCCTTTTTTCCATCCCAGGCCCAGCTCCTCTTGGTGAAGTAGTTAACTGTGGCAAACTCAATGAGGGCAGAGAAGACAAAGGCATAGCACACTGCGATGAACCAGTCCATAGCTGTAGCGTAAGCCACTTTGGGCAGCGAGTTTCGAGCACTGATGCTCAGGGTGGTCATGGTGAGCACTGTGGTCACACCTGGTGGTGGAGAAAACTGGGTCACTTTTACTAACCAGACTTACTATTCTGTTTTTATCCTGACAGATTAAGTCATAGCACAAGGAGGGCACATTCTAGAGCATTAGCACCGGGTTATGCATGCATGATTTAATTCATTTTAAGTTTTAGACATACTCTCTGCAGTCTTTTAACACGTATATTAAGTGTACGATCAGCTCACCAAACACTGTACGTGCTGGCACAGACTCCCGGTTGAGCCAAAAGGAAACCTGTGACAGGATTACAGTCATGAAGCAGGGCATGTAGGTCTGGATGACAAAGTAGCCGATCTTCCTCTTCAGGTAAAAGTGAGCCATCATCACCGTGTATTGACCTGTAACAAACAGCACAACAAAAGAGGAGGGAACGCTCAGAGTGTTGACACTAGTTCTCTGAAAATCCAATCCATACTCTGACAGTGAAGAAGATAACATCCAGTTACACTGGACACGGTGTGGGATGTAGAAGTGGGGTAGATGATTCGGTACAAAATTTGACATGGATTTGGATTTTGACTACTCCTGCTGGTATTATAAAATCACAGACAGCACAGCAAATCCCACTCCAACAAATCTGATCTGGGGACAATGAGAATGAAAGCTATTAATGGCCTACACCAGTATTCAGCATTTACTTTCATTACCATGAACACAAGGACTGTTTTTTTGGAGTCAATCCCACACACATCGTCCTGCTGCACCAAACTTGTTATAATCCACAGCTTAAAGGTCCAGAGTGTCACATTTAAGAGGCTCTATTTACAGAATATAAATTTTAAATAATATATAAAAGTAGTGAATAATCACCTGAGAATATTAATCCTTAGAATGAGACTTTTATATCTAAAGACAATGCAGGTCCTCTGCCTTGTTTCTACAGTAGCCTAGAATGGACAAACTAAATACTGAATGGTGTTTTTCACGTGTTTTGCGACCATCGTAGTTTCTCCTTCATGCTAGCAAGGAGAGGGTGAGTCAAGGCGGTTGCAATCAGCAAATACACCAGTAGATACCACTAAACCAGCCACCTCACCAGTCCTTTAAAAACATCCTCAACGAATGCACTATTTACTCCTGTTTGAGTCATTTAGTTAACACTACAGTGCCCAGGCTTTTTAGGAAATTACACAGAGAGGAAAGTATCAAGAGATTTACTTTAGTTTTGGTCTTTTCATGGGATTTATTGACTATTAAATCCCCAAGAATAAAAAATGACAGCAGTGTGCTATTAATACTACAAAACAGAACATCTGAATCCATATGTTTCTTTTCTACTGCAACAGTAAGTTAAGTCGTTTTGTTTACAGTTAACACACAAATCACCAGTGTGTAGGATTTAGTGTTATGTAGCGGTGTAGTTCCTCTAAAAACAGTAAAGTCCCTCTCTAGAGTCAGTGTTTAGTTTGTCCATTCTGGGCTACTGTACAAACATGGAGGACAACATGGAAGAGGACCCACAGCATCTGTAGATGTAAAAGTCTCATTCTAAGATAAAAACAAAAACAAAGAACATATGCAATTCTTATTTTCAGGTGATCATACACAAATGAAAACATAGTTGAAGAACTTAAAACTCAGTAAATTATTTAGCCTACCTGGAATACAACATTATCATTTATCAGTTTGCCAGATTATCGTGCTTTAGTGGTGCATATTAAAGGACCAATTAATCAAATAACCTCACATGAGTTGCTGGATCCCTGAGGGTCTTAGGCCTAGGCCGGTAATCAATTCAACAAATGCGCAATTCAACAAAAGTTTTCAAAAATGCCAGCAAGTTGGCAAAAAGCAATAACTCTGATTTATTGTTGATAATATAAAACATCTGTCAGTGTTTGAAACAATTAGCTAGTTTCAGCAGCAGATGAAGTTCATAACAGGAGCTGGAAAAGAAAGCAGGTGCGATCATCAGGTTATCCTGTAATTCGTCCTTAAAGGTCCAGTGTGTGGGATTAAGGGGCACCATCAAGAGTCTCGTTTGGTTTGTCCACTCTGGGTTAACATAGAAACATGGTGGTTCAACAAGGTGGACTTGCCATATTCAAACTCTCTATTCTCTGCCAACAGGAATATGATTATCACTCATAAGATCACTGCACACATCTACCTGCTTTACACTAGTCACTGCTTTCCCTCGGCCCGGTTACAAACAGTGAGTAACACCACATTTTCTCTCACTTTAGGTTGTGACTGTTGCTGGTACGTACCACAGTTAAGTGACTCTGTGATGACACTAATAAAGGTCACCTATCTGGCTGTTTCTTCATGATAACTTCTTTTTAACCTATGACCTGTTGTGAACCCTCTAAAAGTTCCCCTTTTTCATCGTGTTTTTATGTGTGCCGCATTAAATCTGTCTGGGGTGTTTTTATTTCCCCCAATCAGTGGTTGTTGTGCAGTCCCTGGAGGCTGTGATTACAACTAAACTTTACATGACAGACTTCTCCTCCAAATATGAAAGTGTGAGCTAAATTACTGAAAAACTGTGGAAGCCATCATATCCTGTTAATCAACTGAAGATTGTATTTGAAGGTTTTTTTTTTTATTTCCTCAAAAATCCTGTCGAGCCGTGGAGTCTGATAAACTATAGAAAATCCACAGATGACTGCTGCTTTCTCCTGGCAAAATCGGATTTTTCTGTCTCACTAATCCCTTGTCACAATCTGCATCCTGTATATCTCTCTCGCTCTTCCTCTCTCTCTCTCTCTCTCTCTCTCTCTCGCTCTCTGTGTGAGTGTGAGTGTGTGTGTGTGTGTGTGTTTGTGCATGTGTGTATGTGCAACAGACAGTCCGTCCCATTCTGTCAGGCCAGGCCACTCTTGATTGGGGACATACATCCTTGCCTGCCTGAGCTCGAACACTACAACAGACCTGGATCAGCGGTAATTACAAGCAGGTACACAGATGACCGACGCAGAGGAGGGTTGAGAGGGACTGGAAGAAAGTTTGGATGGTCCGTGCAATGCGGCGTCAAGCATCATGTCTTTAATGAAAAGGGCACCTGTGTTGCCTTCGCTCCGAGGACTACTAGCCAGCAGTCCAGCTCTGTGCTGGCACGACTGGGCGAACCCTACCCTGATCTGACCGCCTGCTGGGCTTGGAAGTGGATGGAAATCTCCAAGGCGTGAAAATGCGGTTGTGGTGGATTTTACTGTTTGGTTTTTGGAGTGTTTGCGGGGAACTGCCATTCATAGCGGAGAACAACGCAGCTATGTTGGTCAACTGGTAAGTTCAAGATCAAAACCATCTGTTGAGCTTTGCCGCTTTTTCTGTTTTGATCCGAAAGCGCCGATGTGTGTAATGTAATGAAAGTACAAGGTTTGTCTGCCATCAATTCAATTCCCGTGTCGATATTTTCATCCCCTTCAGCTTAACCTGTCAGGTCAGAGGTCACCTGCGCCCAGTGTGAGCCCTTTGCTGAGCTATTCTTGGCTTGTTAAAGAGGGTTTGCACCTCAGATTAGCAATGCTAATTAAGGCCACGTTGGCTCTGTGTGTGTCTGAGCAGTGCAGGTTGGGTATACGGTGGTCTTTCGCCAGTTGGACTTCCTTCTGCTGCTTAAAAAGCACGGTGACATACTTAACTGTACATTTTTTAGTCCTTAATGCATTATCCAGCATCTTTCCCCCGGCACGTAAAGCAGCTAGCTCCGTATACATTACGGCTATAGAAACGCCCCGCCTGTAATAAACTCACCAGCAACAAGCAGCAGAAATGTATTATCATACTTCTTTACATAACAGAATTAAGCAGATGCCGCTCGCCCCCCTCCGCTCCCTCCACGTGTCTCCGCCTCAGCAGCCAATCCCTGAGCTGTGACGTCACTCGGTAAAAGCACAACTGATGGGCCTGCGTACGGATTAACCCTACAGACCCAATGGCTCAGACCACGGATAAGTGATTTTTTTTTTGCCCCCTCCCCTCTCTTCTCTTTCCTCTTCTTTGGCTGCCCCAGAGACAGCTGGCTACGTGTGGGAGGGATTCTCAAATCCTTGTGATTCATTCATTTTCTCTATCCAGTTTGATTTGAAAAAAAAAAAAAAATTCTTCTCACAACATCTTTGGATGGCACACAGTGTAATAACACTGAGCTGAATAATAGGGTTGAAGGGGGGAGGGCTTAACAACCCTGCTCCTGCCTGGAGCTGCTGTCTGACTGGTGTAGTAAGGGAGGAAATAAGATACGATAGCGGAGGGATTAAGCAACATGAATTCTAGCTAAGGTGTAGATGGTCGCGTGCATTATAGAGTAGATCGCCTCTAATCCGATGCCTGGTCGTCGGGGGTCAGGTGGCGGTTTACTCTCGCTTCGCTGTACCTCGGCTGGTGTAGATGTCCTCTGTTCCTGCAGTCTGACCAATCAGGTGATACTGATTGAGCCGAGAGCCTTCCTCTGCCACCTCCACTGAGTTAGCAGCACCTTTAGTCCACGTGTAGACCACCTCAGAGACTGGATACGCGTCTGTGAAGACAGAAAGAAATGCACACTTTTACTTTCTGCATCTGCAAATGAAATATTCCTGATAAGCAGCTACAACTTTTAAGGACACTCCGAGAGCGCGGACCTCCCTCAAAGCCAAACGTCCAGTCTTCTATGATGCAAATCAGCAAGCACAACTACTATATACTGTCTGTCTGTACTACACTTCTTCCTCGGCCCATGCTACACCCTTCCACCAGCTTTCCTGAAAATCAGGCCAGTAGTTTTTCTTTAATCCTGCTGACAGACAAACAAACAAACGGCACCAATTTTTGTAAACAAACATTCAGTGGTTCCAGCATCACCAGATGCTTTTCTTTGTCATCAGTCTTTAGAGCAAGCAGGCAGCAAAACTTGATTTATCTGGCACATTTCATTCCAGGGGAGAGACATACTTATACACAGGCACACACATATATAACAGATATAAAATATACATATGTGTATATGTATTTATATAAAGGGAGAGAGATAAAACAATCAATTCAATTAAGAAAATAATCAGTAATAGCAGCACTGTATGGCAGTGTTGTAGTACTCGAGATCAAACTTTTTGAAGGTCTCGGTCTTGTCTTGGAATCGACTGCATTTTTACCCGGTCTTGTCTCGGTCTTGGACAGAGAGGACCACACCTCAAAGACATTTGGAAATGTTATCTACATATTAGCTGCCTAAGTATGCTACATACTGCCTGGTCTTGTTCTTGGTCTTGACTGAGCCTGGCCCTGCTTTGGTATTGGTTTTGTCTCAAACCCTCGAAGTCTTGGTCTCGTCTTGGTCTCGATACACTCTGGTCTTGGTCGTGACTCGGTCTCAGTTTAGGTGGTCATAACTACAACAGTGCTAAATGGATACCAGTGCTTCTCTCTAATTTTTCTGTTCAAAATATGGAACTGATCATTCTTTGTTTTTAATGAGGCTGTACAGTAACTCCACGTCACAAATTAATAATTTTATTGTGTTTATTCTGGGACACTCATATTCTCTGTGACAAATATTCTAAAAGCAAGTTCCAGTTACTTTAGCTACTTCAATCAAATATAGACTTTAATAGTGATTATTGTTTTCACAATCTTTAAATCAAAAGGAGTTCATTCTGAAAGAAAACAGATATGAGATTTGAGCGGCAGTGGCTTGTAGGTGGTTGGTTCAATTCCCGAGGACTCCTACTTCAGGTTCATGTATCCTTTAGCGAGTGTTTCCCACGGGGCTCCTGATGTCAAACAAAATTTCCTGAACATTTGTATATTATTTTCATATTCTCTGTGAGCTTTCGTTACTTCCCCTCAAACAAAAATGAGTTTTGATAAATGACGTGTTACACGATTACAATTATGTAAGAGTTACGTTAAGAGTCTGTAGCTTCCCCTGTGAACTTTGATATCATCAAAACACTGACTCACCGCTAAGCAAATAAACTCACATAGTTCAGATATTTTTTTGACAATCCTCCTGAATTTGACGCGCCATTAACAAGTCACTTTATTGCTCTCGGCTTGTCAAAGTAGAAAAATGTGAATTAGAAACTGTATCTCTGAGCATGCTCAGTCACAACACGGAGCTGATTCAGAGATCAAAGATGCACTGTAGTGTCGGAATAAGCAGATTTTGGCACCACAGATCATACTTAGTCGGATAAATTCAACGTTTTGTTGTCAAAAAACTACAATAAAAGATAAATATCACCAGTCTTATCCTTTAAGGAGCGTTTATCAGTGGTGTCAACACTACATATAATAGGAGGGAAGTCCTATACGCCTTGCAGAAACAGATATTCTCCAGCAGTGGCAGCATTTGCGTGTGACTCTCCGGGAACATCAGTCAAACACTGTTTACATGTCGGTGTTGCTGTGTTCCTCGACTTTAAGATGTTATAGCTAAGAAATGTGGTGCGGCTGTGATACAACACTTGACCTTTCACCCACTTTGCTTCATTACACAGAGATTAACTTGGTGTCACTGTTAAGAGCTCGTGTTTGGATCTGATGTAATCAGTTTCAGCGTATCACAATACGCAGATGTTCCTAATGGCATGATGTTATGTGCGAATGTTGGCACAGTTTGAGAGATTGTCTCGAATGATTCGAGGTTCACTCACGGGTTTGACCTTTTAGCTTCGGAATTAGTATTTTAGTGGCTTGTTGACTGTTGTTGTGTGTTCGGCACAGCTGATGGTAAGCCTCAGACTCTGTTTGCCGCTCTCATCTGCTCACGCATTTCAAACACATTTCTGCATACACACAGTCTGTCATTCATGCGAGTTCATTTTGGAAACGAGCGAGCCCTGCAAAATGCAAAAACACTCTCACTCTCGCTGTACTGTAGTACAAACCGCACACATACTGTAGATGCACTAAATCTGTGAGTGTGTGTGTGTGTGTGTGTGTGTGTCTCAATTGTACTGCAGTGCAGTGTCCAATCTAACAGTATTGCACTAATCCAGCAACTGTGGTGTTAGAAGACTTCACAGCAATTTAGATTGACCCCAGCCAACCAGTCTGTGGATTATCGTCTCAAAGACGATCTGTATTGTCTCAAACAAGTCTTTGTGAACAGTTATTTATTATTTTCTTTTGCAAGCACACATTACTTTCACATTTTAAGAGCAAAGTATAAAAGAAATTACAAAATATTCTGCTCCTAATGATTTTGTCTGCACTTGAACAGCTCAGAGAGTTTTGTCTGTAGATCAAGGCTACGCTTTGTACATGGGTAATTATGTAATGGCTGAGCTTTTAAATTGCTTTAAAAGTAACATATAAAAACTGAACTGTTGCATAGTTTGAGGTTTTTATGTGTTGCTGCTGCATCCTGAACAAGCTGCAAAGGAGAGTTTTGTGTTTTTTGATTGATTTAATATGAAATTCAAGAAAGGAAGGCAAGAAAGTTAGAGATAGTTCAACATGTTGTTGACGTCTAACAAGACTCTCTTGTTTGGTAAGTTTTAGGTCAAAATAAACTTCTGGCAGTCAGTTAAACATAGTTACATTCATTATATGGCAGTTTTTTTTTTGTTTCGGCTAATTGCCAGGTGTAGTGACAAGTCACTGCTTCCTGCCAAGATGTGTACGAAACAAACAGGATATATCATGTTAATTAGTGAGCTTTAGAGGTGCTGGTAAATGGATTTTGTTACCTTTGGACAGAGCCAGACTGTTTCCCAATTTCCAGTCTGTAAGCTAAACTAACCTAGCTGCTAAGCAGTTCTTGGCAAGAAAGTGAATAGGCGTTCTTTACTTGAATGTCTCTGTCATTCCCTCTCTGTGTCCTCTACACAGTTTTTGCTCCAGGTACGATCAGCTGCGAGAAGTACGTAATGATTTACGGCACACACCAGTTTCACTGATTTTGGTGAAACTGGATCATATTTTACAGGGAAATTAGTTTCCTGATGGACAGTAAAGTAAACTTCTGCAACTACAGCTGCTGTTAGCTAATGTTACCCCGTTCTGTGAGCTCAGAACACCGGTGGAGTGTTAGTGTTTTGTACCGCAGGTCTCTTAAAACCTGTTTCAATGCTCACCTGTGCTCCTGACTGTTGTTTTAAGACAGATTTGAAAAATGTGCAGTGCTGCATCCTCCAATAAAAATGTAAATGTGTCACACATGCAGACTCAAACACAATATACAGTATGTCACATACCTGATATGTGCATACTACATAATACATTGAATGCATAAGACACAGTATGATGCTAAGTTTCTGCATTGTGTTTTTAGAAATGAAATTTATGTAGAGGATGTGAAGTACTAGTAACGCTGAAAATAAAACACAAAGACAGGCGCATAATATCCATGCACAGTATCCAGTGCTGCGTTCGTTCACTGAACCAGCTAGTCATAAGAGGAAGGGGGAACAAGTTGAATGAAATTCAATTGCTGGAGAACATAATGAACTTCCTGCAGCAATAAATAATAAAAATCTATTCTGGCTGTGAAGGATTTGTCTTTTTAGATTCTGTTCATATCAGCTATTTTTTGCGGTCACCATCAATGTCCATTTTAAACTCAGTATAATCCACTTCTCTACTGTGCATCTGTATGATCAGTATTTTAATGATTTATTTGATGTCTAAATAAATTGTTTCAGTCTAAACCGTCACACACAGCTCTTTCATGCGCACATGCTTTGGTCGGCCTGCACCCACCTCGTGTTTCTAAAAGTATTAAACATCCATTCTTCCTTAAATTGAGGTTCCAGCAAATTTAACAACCACAATTGTTGTGTTGTACCCTGAAATTAACGTTTAGTCTCTGACATTTCGGGATAATCACTGATTTTAAATGGTCCCCAGTCTTTAGCAGATGTGGTTAAATACTATAATTCTAATACAAAGAAGTCTACTGTCAACTGGTTGCGGCAGATGGCCGCCCTCCAATGAGCCGGGTTTTACTCAAGGTTTCTGCCTCTTAAAGGAAGTTTTCCTTGCCAACATTGCCAAGTGCTTGCTCATGGTGGGAATTGTTCAGTCTCCATATATAATATTATAAAGAGTACTGTCTGGACCTGCTCTATGTGTAAAGTGTCATGAGATAACATCTGTTATGATTTTTAAAACTGAACTGAATATGTGACCTTTAGTTGACATAGAAGAGCCTATTAGCATATTGACTGTTGCAAGTCATCTTGACAAGGAGATACACTTAACCATTTTAGTGGCACTACAATTTGTTTTACAAGCTAAAGTGAATGTGGGCACTGTGTAAGTTTGCACACACACAGCTTGTTTCCACCTCCCTGACTTATTTCAAGTCTTTATCCTGCTGTGCGCCCTTTTGGTATTTTCCTCTATCCTCCTGCAGGCTATTACAGGACACTCTTCAGTGAATAGTTAAAGCTGCCTTCACTCCAGCTGTTGGAAATGATGATATATTACATAACATATACATATACTTACATGAGTTAGCAAAAATGTAGTAATGCAGTCTTATGGGACAGATTTTAATAAGAACCAGGATGCCAGAATGTGATCTATAACAAGAAATAAATGAACAGACTGTCTGAAAATGAGACAGTCTCTGTCTTCTTCTTTTTTTTTTTAGTTTTGCTTTCTATTTGCATTTCAGGTCATTTACAGGCGCTCCTCCTCTATTCATTTGAGAGACGCAAGCTATTATTTCAGCTATGAATTAGCACGGCTGCAAAAACAAAAACAAAATTAGCATTTTACTATGATGTGAAGCGGATATAATTAAAGCCAGAACAGCCACAGAAAGGCTTAAAGGCTCCTAAAATATACCAGTAAGCTAAAGTGGACCTTGTGTTGTCTGGTGTACAGTAATAGAAATCAATCAATGTAAAATTACAACTGCTGAGGTATCTGTAAATGCACCGAATTAAACACATTTCATGGTTAGTGTATCCTAGAATCCAATCAATACAGTAAAAAAGAGACAGACTGTATGTGTGTGTTCACTGCAAGATAAGACAAGACAACAGCAGTTAAGATAACAAGCAAACAAATGAACAATGTGGTGTTGTTAACATTCCCATTTACCCCGTCAGCTGTCTTTTCAGTTGTCTATTTCTGCTTTGTTACTATACTAGTGTTGTCACTTGCACTCGTTTAATCTTTCTGCACCTCTCCACATAGATAAAAAGAGTAATTCTACTCTCTTATCTGTCCGTTAAACATGAAGCTGCAGCCAAAAGATGTTAGCTTAGCCTAGCATACTGGAATTAGAGGGAAACAAACAGCTAGCCTGACTCTAAAGCTCACTAAGGGTAAAACCGTCATGTTGTGATTTTATGTTTTATATTTCTCACCCCAGTTTAGAGCAAGCAGTTCTTCAAACGTCCACTTGAGGCTGGCTGCAAAAGCGAGTCAGTCTCCATAAGCCCCCATGTTAAAATGTCCAACTTCACAGCAGAAATAAACATGTTTACAGCCTGGTACAAAAAAACAGTTTTGGTCTCTGTAGCTAATTTCCCCGTTCATGACAACTGTACTGAGTCTGAATTTTTATAGAACTCACCTGTTCAAATTATATTAAGGCTTAAAGTTATGCAGAATTACAGCGTGGTTGCTTTGACTGACAGGTGGGTGTTGTTACAGGTGGCTTGTTTAAGCAACCAGGTATCCAGGCAGTGGCAGAGACGGTGCTATCAAATTGGCGGCGACCAGAGCCACCACCCTCACACTGAGCTGCTCTTCACAAACCTAGGTCACAGATACGAAGTCCATGTTTTATACTGTCTATGGTTTATGCTACGCTAAGCTAAACATCTCCTGGCTTTGGCTTCATATTTAATAGACAGATATGAGAGTGGTATCAATAGTTTCATGTGAATTTGGACCTCAAACGATTACATTGAAGCCCCCCAAAAAGAGTGTGAGTGTTAAACTATTCGTATACTGTACACTAAAATTACACTTTGTCAACCAAAGAGCTCCTCCAGCTACAGCTACAGTACACAGACTCACCATATGTGGCTAGCTTCACATCAACACAGCTACAAATAATATTTTTCATGTCATTTTAGTGTATTTACATCATTCAAACACTTTCTATCCTTTAAACTGTGCCAAAGATATAACTGTATTCTGTCCCAGGTTGTTTGGATGTACAGTAAAAGAATCGTGAGGCAGAGAACGACACTGATGATGATAGTAGAGCTCAGTCCATGAGAGGTGATTAACACAAGAGCAAAGGACAGGTCTGCTGTAGCTCTGAAAGCCTTGAGCTCATGAGTGAGTGCTGTCCATTAGGTCAAAGGATTAGCTGGGGTTAATGGAGTCGGACAAAACAGGATATACTGCACCACGGTAACTTTTACAGCGTATATGCTGCACTTTTACTGTGACATTAGATCTAAAATCATGTCATGGTCAACTATGTACAAGTTAGCTTCAAATAGTTTTTGTTGGATGGTGTTCACATTGTCACCTTTGTTGTTGTAGATAATACTCCCACCCAGCTTAGAAAATCTCAATGACACAGAACATACATGTCTAAATACATACATGAATATGAGGACACAATATGTAAATGAAAAAAAATGAAAAATTTCAATAATTTCATATTTGTAGTACTGTATGGCTCAATTTGTGTGTTTTTTAGATGTCTTTGGATATATTGATTTATTTATTTGTGTATTATTTACCATTACATGTATAATTTTTAAGCTTTTTGGCTTCTTATTCCGAGATAACGGAATTATTTTCCCGACATCTCAAGATAACGAAACATTGATATCCCGAGATAACAATATAATTAATTTGAAATCTGGAGTAAACAAAAGAATAGTCTAGTATATTGAATGATTGCAGGAAACATCATTCAGTGTAGCAATGTCAGAAGTGCAGGAGAATGTTGCAATCGCATGTATGATACAGTGTATGAGACAGATCACTTAGGGCTTCTGTATGTTTCATCCATGAAATCCATCCAACCATTTTTAAATACACAAATTCACATTAAAACAAGTGCATGTATTTTCTTTCATCTCTTGTTAAGAGCTTGGTGGTCTAGCTGCTCCATACAATCGTCCTTGCAAGGAAAAGTCATATTGAAATGAATTGAATTTAGGTGTCTCAGTCACGTGTTACACTGAATCTGCAGAACACAAAGTACAGATCTATATTTAAACTTCATATTGAATTAACTCAGGGCAGGTTTTAAGGCTCCTTGATAACTTAATCGACATCAGATAGCTTGGCACCGTGTAAACAAGCCAATGTCGTCTCAGTTAGTTACTCTGATTATCCCTATCCTCCGTCTCAGCTGGAGGCTGAGGTGAGCAAAGCAGGTGTGGGAGTGGCTAAATGTCATGACACCCAGCAAGCAGCACATGCAGCTTTGCTCAGAGAGTGTTGAGGCCCGAGATAACCCTCCATACATCAGTGGCAGGGAGGACCTCAAATGCTAATCTTAAGATTACATGACTGGAGCTCCCCGGATATATTTGTACCTCTCGAGGCAACCTAACTAGCTTAAAAGTCATGAGGACGGCTGGACACGAGCTGCAAGTGTGTGGTTTAACTGTGCATGTACATGGTGTAGGATTGGATTTTTAAAGGTTACCTTGGTGGTAAATGTAGTTTTAGTGAGTGTGTGTGTGTGCCACTAGCTATTTCCACTCTGTGTGTTGCAAATATTTCCCATTAAATGTAGCTGAGGCAGTGAAGGATGCAGGAGAGCAGCCCTGACATGTTGATTAATGGCTTAATCAGGAGCAGTGTGTCAGTGTCTACATAGCTATCTCCTGCACCGCCACAACAATAGCTTTGCACCTGAGGGACACGGGCTGTCAAACACACCCAGGTACATCCGTCCCCACATCCCCCTGGCGTGGATGAAGACACTGAAACTGACGCCATGTCAAAACTACGTGCTACTTTTCTCACCGGTGTATTTTTAGAAACATTTGGGAACACTTTCAGAGCTCATGTGTCACCGGTGCTGACATGAAACATTCACACTGTGTCTTTTCCTGCATTATTAAATGATGTTACTCGCTGTGTGCACTTGTTTACTGGCGTGTTTACTCACAGCTTCCAAATTTAAGGGGACAAGCATGGGCGTCCATCGGGAAATCCTCCAGTTGCATGGGGCATTCTGCTGATATAGTCAGCCTGAAAGAAGAAGTCATGCGTCCAAAGTTAGAGAGCAAATTGACCGTGCAAGATGAGAGAGATCATAAACATCATCACGATCACCAGCAAACAAATTAACGTGTCCTCCTATTATAAATAATTTGTTTAATTTGGGTCACATTTCTTTTTGTATACAGCCATTAATCAATGAAAATCATAGTCTGCCTTCATTAATGTGTCTTGGAGAGTAAAATGTCATTTTCCCAGCACATGGCAATAAGCAACTGAGCCACCAGAGGGACCCGTGATGATACCTTATCCTGGAAGAGTGATGCTACTGCATGTGCAAAAATGAGCTTGAGAATTACTTGAGAAATCAATAGAGGGTTATTTTGTGGAGTAAGGCTGCCACCTGTCTGTGGAAGTGCAATAAAGCACAAATAAAAGCTTTATTGGAAAGAAAACCCAAAACAAATGAGCTTCTTCTAGTCGGTTTAATGTATGAACGCTACCTGCTAACACAGGCCTTATCTAATGCTGCCCTCTGCTGGACTGACTTCTAATAGTCAGAGCTGCAGTCGTTGCCATGGAGATCTGAGTCCGTGCACACACTCACTGTTGCCTCCAGAAAAAATAAGAACATGTGACACGGGGTAAGACATTTAAATGTCTACAATAGTGGGCAATACTTGATCGTACTTTACTTATTGAGTATTTCAATTTTCCGCTACTTACTACTTTTACAGGGAGAGAAATCGCTACTTTTTCCTCCACTACTTTTATTTTACATGTATAGTCATAGTGCAGATTAAAGTTAAAGACAAATCACACAACCATTTTAGAAAATAAACTGCATTGCTGTTAGATTAAAAGCCCTGAACAAGCACCAGCCTGCTTGTAGATGTGTCAGTCATTACAAACTCTAGCTGTGCAGCCAAAAACTCTTCAAACCCAGAGAACTTTATTTCAAATTCTAGTTGGGAGTCCAAAGTTTCCTAAGATACCAAATATCAGGCTGAATTTTAGGAAAATATGTAGGAAATTATTCACAATAAATCTAGAATTTATAATTTATATTAATATTGTGGTCAGTGTAAACATCCATACATCCATACATCCATTACTGTATCTGTAACCGCTTATCCTCATCAGGGTCGTTGGGGGCTGGAGCCTATCCCAGCTGACTTAGGGGGTTACACCCTGTACAAGTCACCACTCATCACAGGGCACATAGAGACAAACAACCATTCATATGCACATTCACACTTATGGCCAATTTAGAGTCACCAATTAATCTATTAAGTTTATATATGATATATGATGCTGCCATACCGTGTGGGATAAAGGTGTATATGAAGTAGCTAAAATGGCTTCACCCACAGCTGATAATCAAATAATATAATATTCCAATAATATGTTGTTGTGTTTAGTTTTTAGTGTGTGGCTACTTGTACTTTAATCTGAGTACATTTAACACCACTCATAATCCTGTAATATCCTAATACGGTGAACAAATGAGACTGAAATTTCAGTCTGTTAGAGGCCGTCTTTGGGTGTTGGACTGACAAAAAGCTCAGTTCATAATTCAAGAAATGATCTGCAGATTGTGAGTGTTTTTTGTTTTTTTTGTATAAATGAGGATAACATCCAGGTCATCCAGGTTACTGTAGCTTTGTATAGCTCTGTCTTAGCATGACTAATATAAAGGGACGTTACAGTAATTGGGCAGCAATGAATAGATTTAATTAGTGAAGTCAAATATACAGGGTAGTTACCCTTTATAAAACATAGTGACCAATAAGGACAGTTATTTCACATGAGCACGTATTATGTTTTAGACTCACAGGAATGTGTTACCTATTGTGTATTAATCTCTGTGTTTCCTCTGAGAAACATTTTCATGGTACACTAGCTAAGACACGTTCACTACTTGTGAACGACCGATGTCGGAGAGTAAATGCATGCATAAAATGTTTCTCTAATAACCTTGTTCCCAGAACGCAAAAGCATTAAGGGGCCGCTGTGAAGTCATTTCTAATGGCTCAGAGTGTTCGCAAATGTACTGCAGATTTGTAGCAATTTTAAAGTCCACGGATCAATAATAATTTTTAACATGAAGCCACGTCCATTTCCTCCAACCTCCTCTGTTATTATTTGATTTGAGGAATTTATTATGCAGATACAATGGTGATATTGATAAAAGTGTTTCCATCAGGGATCTAAGATCTCTTTCTACTGTAATGTATTGCTCTCAAATATCACCCATAATCCACTCTAATAAAAGACATTTTTAGGTAGAAGAAGATGCAAACTAGATGGACTTCACGTCTTTCCATAGCAGCTCGAATGACTCCACATCATGGCTACAATATATGAAATATGGCTGACTGTTAGAGCAGCACTGAGCGGGACATGTCGTGTTGTTTTCCTGTCAAAGTAAAGGTCTCTGTGACATGGTGACGTAGTTGTGCATGAGGAGACGGAGGAGTGAAGTGCAAGCATACAAAGCAAACATTTCGAGTTCCTCTGACCTCCAGTTTACAGTCAGACAACATTATGATGAATCAATGCACCACTGAGACATGTAGTGTGTGGGCTGTATTAGTGCAGAGGGGGTTCTTAAAAACCATTACCAAAGTAGTATTACAAGCCGACGGATGTTTTAGTCATCTCTCCACTTCTAATTGGATTACACAATATTTCTAAACCACCCTCTGTCAGCTCTTCAAAGTCTGAATTGTAAGACTGATTGGAAAAGAAATGTTTATCCTGCTGTGGTCCAAAGCTGGATTAAAAGCCAGCCGTGAGAGGGAGAGCGTTACCTCATGGTGTACAGCAGAGTGCCATCATCTTTCAGCCGCAGTAGCTTGTTAGGCGTCGTCATATTATGCGCGATGGATTTCTTCCCGTTGAGGAAGAAGGTGTCCGGAGTCCAGATGTTGCTGGCCAGGAGATTATTCAAGGCGAGCATCTCCATTGGGCCTTTAAAGCAAAGTCTTTCATCTTTCCAGCTTTGACGGAAGAACACATCAATGGTGTATTCCTACAGAAACAACAATTAAAACACACATTAACTGACTAGCCCGATAAATAATGCACATGTATCTGAGGAGTGAATCATAAAAGATAGACTAGGATGACAGCTGTTTGTGTACATGGAGCCTCATTTAAGGATCATGATACCATGATATTGTGATTCATCATTATGAATCACTATTCCGTGTGTTACACACCACTGATGTGGACTCATTTCAAACACACAATTTATTTTTTAATGCTGCATCATGAAAGATCAGGATGCCAGTTAGACAGAATGAGTCATGATAAGATGAATCAGCTGAAATATGTTCTTAAAATAAGTTTTAATAAGTAACATATTATCGTAATTATTGTATATTATCGTAACGTAACACAATCGTATTGTGGTTGACCTGTAACTCCAAACTGAATGTACTAAGTGTATTTCAATGGAATTTTAAAAACATATTTAAAGATAACCCACAGTATTAAGTGGAAAAGTTCATGCTGTTGATCCCTTTAGTTCAAGTTATTGACGTTAATCTTGGTAATCTTGGTATGTGGTGTTAAAAATACACATATAATAATATTGTGTAAATAATCCAGTGCCACTTTTGTTTTCTATACATATGGTGTAAATTATTTTGTCCAAGATAATTGTGTAGTAAAAATTTGATATCGTGACAATCGTCGTTCAAGTTGAAAATGTGACTTAATTAAAAAAAATCTTCTTACCATTTCAGTGTCAGAGACTGGACCAAAGCTTGTGACAAAGATGTTGGTTTTGATCTCTGTCACCTTCTCTGTAAGAACAGATTGAATATTATGAGCATTTAAAACATTCATTCATTTATTTTATATTATTATTCAGAACAACTGATGGAAGCCTGATGCAGGTTTTGTGCTACCTGTGAACTAAGAACTTGGTATGAGTTGCTGCAGTGTCTAATGTACATGGAGCATGTGTCTAATAAAATAGAGTTCCCACACTATGGTACGAGTACCACTTGTGCTACATGACCTCCCTCTAGTGGTACCTGGAGGAATCTCTGAAATAAATAAATAAATTTAAAGCATATTATACTATCAAAAGACAAAATTTCATTTCTCTGTAGCATTTCCTCAAGTATTATAAAGTCATTATTACCCTGCAACAATACGTCCATGTCACATGGTAATGTGGCAGCAAGTTAGTGAGTGGAGATAAAATAAGTGGTTCAGAAACACTGCAGTCGTGGCTCCAAACGGGAAATATTCGTTTATTTATTTCCACCAAATTAAGCTGTGGTTCTTGAATCCGTTCCATTCAGGATTCAACAATAAATAATCTTCTTATTACGAATAAACCTGCCTCCTGTGTGAAGTGTTCATAGCTGGATAAGGTCGGCCTACACTACTGTATCTAATGTCTGTCATACTGGTGGTGCCTGAGGTGGTATGTGGTGTAATACGTTTGAGAAACACTGCAGTGGAGCATTGACTCAAGTAAAGTTGCACACTAAAGTCAATATAGACCTTCTCTTACAGCAGCCATTTTGACATGAAGGTAAACACAGGTGTTTCCAATGATACTAATTAAGGTTTGCTCACTGGTAAGTCTCCGCTGCACTAAATGGAACAGAGCCTTGATTAGTATCATTGGAAACACCTGCTGACGGTACTATTTCATGTCAAAATGGCTGCTGTGTCTATTCTGTGCATGGTGTCAGTTTTTACATTTTAATGTAACTCCCTGTATATATGGTTCAAAAAGTTCTGATTTTAGCAGCTCCTAGTGGTAAAATTAAAAACTAAGGATCTTCCCTCAAAGGAACAGAAGAATTAAATTCTAAAAAAGGGAAATTCATGTACATAAAGTACATGCAGGAACTCTTTAAGTAAACTTAACAACACAACTTTATGGTTAGACATTTGACAACAATCCTAATTACACAGTAACTTTATTTTTTCACTGGCACACTCCAGATGTTTGCAGCGTGTCCTAAACACCCATGAGAGAAGCTCAGGACCAGTGCAATGTAAAGTTCATCTTTACTTTAATAGAACCAACAGAGTTCATGATACATTATGATTTAATGGTGTTTAATCATCTAAATACTCTGCATCTACAATTCCATAAAACACTGTAACACCGAAACATTCTCTCTCTCTACTTGTTGTATTTGCTGTCTATAAATTTCTCCTTTATGATGAGAACTTCTCCACTGTTGCCTACTTTGACCTGCATCCACTCAGAACAAAGGAGCTGCTGTTTAATGACAGGAGTAATGGCTTTCTCAAGGTCACATGAGCACACCGTGTGCTTCAGCGTGTGTTCGTGGTTCCATTAAATCACACTTAGAGGAGATGTTAACAGCTGATCATGTCTCTTTGTCAAAGACTTCATGAATATAGACACATCTTCATCCTCTGGAATAAGAAGACGACAGATGTTGCAGTGCAGAGCATTGTTCTTTGTGCAGATCGAAGGGTTGTAATCTCTCATGCAGAGAGATCGATACAGAGGCTTAGCATCTCTCATCTATATCTAAAAGTACAGAGCCTTCTGGATGAGTTTTCATCGGATAAGAGAGACTCCTTCAAGACATTTTCACAATGACATAATCAGTTCTCACCTAGCGTTATGTGAGACTGTTTTAATTACAAAAAATGGCAGAGGTGTTGAGGTTTGTATATATTCAGTGGGCTTACTGTACCTCCTAGTCCAGGGCGGAGTCTGTTGTCATATCCATCCAGCAGTCCGTCCAGGATGCGTGTGAAGATGGTAATGTTGTCATTTAACTCAGCCTCTTTGGGAGCAAGATCCTGGGAGAGGCTGGAGCACAAGAGCAATTTCAAATAATGACTTTAGATAATCTAACTTACTTTACAAAAAGTTCACATTTTAATCCTTTAAACAAAGATTATACAAGACTTTCTCTTTATGTTGTCCAAACATAAACATAAACTTACAGGAGTCAGTTCCTTACCTCGGACGGCAGGTGATGCTCACAAGCAAGACACAGACCCACAGACGTCTCATTGCAAAGCTGTAGCACATTCCATCGCCCATTCCTGAAACGAGAAATCCTCACTTGTTTAAAACTACAAAAAACTGAGCTTTGATGTTTTTCACCAGCGTTGTTGTTGACAGACTCAAATTAAAGCAGAATTATTTATTATATGGTCTTCCCTTGTCATAACAGTTTCACTATGTGAGCTAAATAATAAATATCAAACAATATCTCTCATTATAATAAGTTGCAGTGCTGTAATATATGGCTCTAACTGCATGGATGTGAAGTGATCAGTAAATCTTAAGTTGCACAAATGTTTTCACTGAAGCTAATGCACAGCAATGTGCTGACAGTATCACAACACCCAATGCAGCAATCCCAGACAAACACAACAGGACAACATCTGTAGTTCCTGCAGATGTTGGCTGATGATGCTATAAAAGTTCCTCTTTTCCTCAGAGTGTCCTTTCTTTCTCCTCGTCCACCCAGCTCACTGCCAAGAGCCTCGGCTCAATTTGACTAATTAACCAGAAGTTGATGACTTCTGACAGGATGGAGGCTGAGCTGTGCCGTGCTCTCCACCACTGTGCAATCCAGTCAATGCCTCTCTACCTGTATCTACCTCAAGATTCTCCATCATCACATCTGCAATCCTTTCTGCACCTCCTGCAGCTGGACTCTGTACATACAGTAAACCATCACCACCACCACCCTCCATCGTCTATCCTCCCACCTCTCCCTCTCTCTGTGTCAGTGTTGCTGTGACTGTACGCACCCTGCGCCGCATCCCCTTCATTCATTCACGACTCACTCATGCACTTGCATCCCTACAAGGCATCATCAAAGTGTGAATACCGCTCTTCCTCCGGCTTTCATCACCACCGTCCCCCCCGGTTCTCTTGAGTCTCTTACAGCAGCAGCAGCAGCAGCACAAACAGCAGCAGCAGCAGCAGCAGCAGCACACCTCGGGTACGCACACTACTGTAGCCTGTTCTCCTCCAATGCCCACACGTCCCACTACATCTCTTACTGTACCGGCCTATAACAACGCTCTGCTGCACAGGAGCTGAGCCGCAGTTGCCAGTGCTTACCACACAAGACGATGCGCAGTCAAACTTCTCCCAGATATCTCACACGCAGATTGCACTGTTTAGTATTTTGGCATCAAATCCGAAGAACGTCACCTCCATCCGCGCACAATAATTAGAGAGACAGACAGACAGACAGACAGACAGAGAGAGGTGGAGAGGAAGAAAGAAAGAAGAAGATGTGGACTAATTTCACTGTCAGCGAGGTTTATTTCGCCCTCAGAGCGATTAAAGGTTTGGCAGCGAAAAAAATAAAGGCTTCCCAACACTTCTGCTGACTGACCATCCTTTAGTTTGGTCTCCGAGGAGGAGCCGCGAGCAGCACAGCGAGCAAGCTTTGCAAAAAATAAAAAATAAATTAAAAAAATCCAATACTGTATCCAGAGGGTGCAAGTGCAATGCAAATAAGACTTTGGTGGCGAATTAAAATAGGCAGGAGTGTGCAGGAGGAGCGGGAGGATGTATGAGCTGATGTACGAGTGGAGGAGAGATGCTGTGAGAGAGAGAGAGAGAGAGAGAGAGAGAGAGAGAGAGAGATGGGGAGACAGATAGGGGAGGGGGTGACATGGCAGAGGGAGAGAGAGAGGAATAAAAGGATAAAGCAGTATCAATGCCAACCATAAGAGGGATCTCCATAACAACATAAAGCTGTTAAAAGCTTTAATAATCTTCTGATGACTGGCTGTATGTTAACTGGGCTTCTTCCTGTGTTTTAGTGGTAAAAACATGGCAGCCAATGATACTGCAAAAACTCAACAGACAAAATGTACATTCAAGTCAAGTTTATTTGGTACAGCACCGTTCACAGAGCAACAATAAGAAGGCAAGAGAAAGGCCAGTTTGAATACATGGGTCTTGAACAGCGACCACAGGACGTAAGCCTGCAGGAAGTGTTGCAGCATAGACTGTATGAAACATGGACGTCGTATCCGTGACGTCACCCCTAAGCGTGTGAAGAGTCGTTGTGAAGCTCAGTGTGTGGCGCCATCTTTGAAGTCCTGTCTCTGCCATCTCATGGCTAATCTAAAAACGGGCAAAGACATGGATCGTCGGTGGAGCTGAGGCTCAAACAAGCCACCTGTAACGGCACTGCCCCTGTCAATCAAAGTGGCCACGCTCTTAATTATGCATAACTTTAAGCCTTAATATAATTTGAACAGGTGAGTTAAAAAGAATTTCACCCTCAGTACTGTTGTCATGAACGGGGAAATTAGCTATAGAGACCAAAACTGTTTTTTGTACCAGGCTGTAAACATGTTTATTTCTGCTGTGCAGTTGGACATTTTAACATGGGAACTGACTTGTTCTGTAGCCAGCCTCAAGTGGACATTTGAGGAACTGCAGTTTTTGGCAATTTAGGTTAAGAGGTTACCACTTAGTATTTACCAAACAGGGAAGGTTTAATGGCAGACACTATTGCCTGTTTTTAGTTTTCTACTGGTGCCTGACAATGCCGGGCTCTATATGTGAGAACTTAAAGGTCCAGTGTGTATGATTTAGTGACACTTAGCTGTGAAGTTGCAGATTGCAACCAACTGAATACTCACACACCTCGCCCTCTCCTTCCAAGCATGTAGGAAAACCTTTCGCTGTGAAATTCACATAAAAAGCAAAAGGCCATATCCAGTTTGTCTGTTCTGGGCTACTGTACAAAAATGGAGGTTCAACATGGCGGACTCTGTGGAAGAGGACCCGCTCTCACTGTAGATATAAAGGGCTAATTTTAAGACAACAAAAGCACAACAATTCTTCTTCAGGTGATTATACACAAATAGAAACATACTAATGAATATTGTACTCCCTTCCTGCCTAAATACTTCTACTTCTTACACACTGGAACTTAAAATGAATCATGAAGTTGATGGAAAGCCAGTGTAAAGCAGATAAGATCGGTGTGATGTGAGTTGTCCTTCTGAACCTGGTCAACAGCCTTACAGCAGCGTTCTGGACCTGCTGAATACTTCTTGATCCGATGATGTGATCAGTATCAGTTTTTATTAAGCCGATCAAGTATGTACGTGATCTTCAGCACGGTAAATATCTCTGTCATGAACTGTGCTTTGGTGAGCTCCCACTGCATGAACGGTCTTTTGTGAAATGTATTGGACAAGTTGAGTATGACATAGCTGCATTTTATTAATGCAATTTCATGCACTTTGTATCATTTAAGTTATAGCAATCAGTATTAGGGGATAGTGATAGTGCAGCCTATTGCAGTCTTGATTTAAGTTTTTTTGGTTAATGGTCCATATTGCAGGTGGAGACAGTATGTCACACACATCTTCCAGCAACACAAATAGGACTCCATGGTATATTTCATCATTCCGCATTCATCTCCACCGGGATTAAGGTCAACTCACTCAACTCAAGAGTTGTTTATGAAGCTGGAGCACCTTTATGACTCATGGTGAAAGCCTTTTGGTACCTCTGCTTCCTGACAGTGTGCATTCAGAAACAAATCTCCAGCTCTGGGACATGGAAAAGTCAGGCAGGCACTGTAATGACAGACAAAGTAATTCCTCTTTTCTTTTGTATTTACAGGAATGCTGTTGATGGGAACAAAAAGCTGTACGCCATCTATGATACAAGGTAAGAATCAGTCCCTAAAAAGTAGCAGATTGGAATAAATGGAAGGATACATTTGTTGGGAAAAGTACAGTTCAAGCACTCTCTCATTCCCTGCAGCAATATTGAACTTCTTCCAGTATGGCAAATAGCCTACTGTAAAAAACAGACCTCTGAAACAAAGAATACAGATTGTCATGAAATCTTTACAGGAACAATTTACATTGAGTGACGCACATTTCACACCAGATCTGTCTCATTTCTGCTGCCAAGATTCAAGAATAAACCTGCAAGATTATAAGGATCAGAGTTGAACACACCATAGATGGAAATCTGTGGGCCCAGAATTAATTTACATTTTAATATAAGTATTGTACATGCATCCTTCGTAAACTTTGTATAGACTCATTTTCAAAATAATAAAGGCAGGCTTTATTTTTGCCCCCTTAGTTAAAGTTGTTAGGTAGCACTAACCTCCATAAACTCCTGGTTATATCGAAGAAAATAACAACAACAGCAACTACTACTTTGTAATGAATTCAACTTATTATTTACAAAAGTTATAGTCACGCTTAAAAAAAATCTCCTATAGGCAGTGAGGGCCTAGAAGAACCAGACTTTTTTTGGGCCCCATGAGCTAACGTTAGGTAGCATTTGCCGCTATAAACTACTGGTCATATCGAAGAGATAAGACTCAAACAGCACTGAAATCAACTTATCATTTATAAAAGTTATAGTCTCATTTTCAAAACAAATCTCCTTTGAGCAAGGAGAGTCTAGAAGAACCCGACTTTATTTTTGCCTCCTTAGCTAAAGTTGGCTAACGGTAAGTAGCACTCGCCTCCGTATACTCCTGGTTATATCGAAGAAAATAAGACTCCAACATCAAACCACTGAGTGTTTTTAAATTCATTTAACGTTTCATTATAAAACTTATATAAGAAAATCTCCTGTAGGCAAGGAGGGTCTAAAAGAAGCAGCCTTTATTTTTGCCTCCTTAGCTAAAGTTGGCTAACGGTAAGTAGCACTCGCCTCCATAAACTCCTGATTATATTGAAGAAAATAACCATCCAACAGCAAACCAATGAGTGTTTTTTAATCATCATCATTTACAAAAGTTATATATATTAAAAAAAAAAAAATCTCCTGTAGGCAATGAGGGTCTAAAAGAACCAGACTTTATTTTCGCCTCCTTAGCCAAAGTTGGCTAACGGTAAGTAGCACTAGCCTCCATATACTCCTGGTTATATCGAAGAAAATAAGGCTCCAACATCAAACCACTGAGTGTTTTTAAATTAATTTAACTTTTCATTTATAAAACTTATATAAGAAAATCTCCTATAGGCAATGAGGGTCTAAAAGAACCAGACTTTATTTTTGCCTCCTTAACTAAAGTTGGCTAACGGTAAGTAGCACTAGCCTCCATAAACTCCTGGTTATATCAGAGAAAATAACCATCCACCAGCAAACCAATGAATGTTTTTTAATCATCATCATTTATAAAAGTTATTTAAAAAAATCTCCTGTAGGCAACGAGGGTCTCAAAGAACCAGACTTTATTTTCCCCTCCTTAGCCAAAGTTGGCTAATGTTAAGTAGCACTAGCCTCCATAAACTCCTGGTTATATCGGAGAAAATAAGACTACAACAGCAAATCACTGTGTGTTTTTAAATTAATTTAACTTTTCATTTATAAAAGTTATTAAAAAAAAAAAAATCCTATAGGCAGTGAGGGTTTATTTTTGCCTCCTTTGTGTCACACACATTGGAGCGGGTGGTGGGTGTTTTTGTTGGGTTGACAAGAGACAGTTTGACAAACTCTGCTGTGACAGCAGAGCAAAAATAAAACATGGAGGTGGTCTCATTATGACACACACACACATAGTATTGTACTGTATGTTAACATAATTGAACTCTTGGCCTGTCTGAGACTCCCAGCTGCTTAAATAAGCCTCTATATGCAGGCTGTCACGTGGGCTTTAATGATCAGCAGGGCAGCCTCTGACATGGAGAGTCACATCCAAACTCTGAGTTAGCTCCAGGCTCCATGAGGGATTATTTTCAACCTGGGCGACTGTATATACTGTATTTTACGCACGGACAGCGGACCTGTGGATTTGTATCCCCATAAGTGCGATAGCTGATATTTGACAAACACGGAGCAAAGCTGAGCCCTGCTAACCGGAGGATGGATACACGGAGCAGCCTGTCCGTGCGGCTCCGCTGCTGGCTGGCTGCCGTATAAACACATCTGACATCCAAGTAAACGCGCCACTGCCCTATGAAGCATGTTAACACAGGCTACGCCAGAGGTAGACATGATGTGGAGCAAGTGTCACCTGATTTAACGGAGCTCGGTGGGGTGTGTGAGCAACCGTGGCTTCTTCATTCAGTCATTTATTGAACGCTGGCTATCACCATCATCCATCCATCCATCCATCCATCCATCCATCCACACACCGCGCAAGGGATGTGGGGACCCCAGAAAACAGGGCTCTTTGACATCCTCTCATTGCCGCTGGTGGTGGCGGTGATGTGCTGTGCCCAGAGGTGAGTGTCTGGGGGTTAAAACCGGACACAAACGCAGGAGGTCCGCCTTCAAAAAGAGTTACAAGCCTTGTTGTTTTCTGTCTTTTCAGCGTCAACGAACCGGGGAACATGTCTTTTGTCAAAGAGACTGTGGATAAACTGTTAAAAGGATATGATATTCGTCTTCGGCCGGACTTTGGAGGTATGTATGCTGTAGTCTGGTGTGTTTATTCACCTATTATAGTCACATAGGTAACTTTATTTTGTGTATTTTAAGGTCCACCGGTTGCTGTTGGCATGAGTATAGACGTGGCGAGTATAGACATGGTGTCAGAAGTCAACATGGTAAGTTTGATCAGTCATTAAAGCTGATTTTTATTTATTTTAATTAGACACAACATGAAGAAAAGTGCACCACTTACTTAAATAATAATGCACTCTTTATAAAGGGGCTTATTAGTTCAAACTACCTTATTATTTAAATAATGGTTATATTATTATACACTGTTTGGGTTGCCAGATTGTGAAAAAAAAATATTTTTAGCTTGCAAATTAGAAAAAAAAAAAATTGTGTACATGTTTGTAATCCATTAATTAACCATGAATCTCTCACTTCCTTATAATCCATCATGTCAGTAGTTAAATACAGTGCCAAGTCATTTGATTTTTCACAATAATCCATCCAGTCTGCAGCTGTGAATGTTAATAAGATCTTAACAAATGGCTCGGCAACCCTGAAGTTGTTCTTATTAATAGCTGATAACTGATCTATAAATTATCAGTGAATGACTTATTAACTATAAACAAAGTATTTAGTTAACAGCTTATAAAAGCTGCTTTGTCTAAAAGTTGTACCAAAGAGGTTTTACAACCTGGCAACTCAAAACTCATTCATGTTACAGATATGGGCTATAAAGCATTATAAATAAAGTATTAACCGTTAATGAAGCCACATATAAACACAATAGTGTTACTAGAAAGTGGTTTCAAATCTATAACAAATACAATAATCTATACCAGCGTTTCTCAAACTTTTCACACCGAGCACCACTCAGCCTTCCAGGTACCACCGTTAAAATGCAGCAGTGCAGGCAGACGCTGCTCAGCTACCGACAGTTCACAGAGGAGGCAGGCTTATTCCTCATAAGAAGATTATTTATTGTCCATTGTTGTTGAGTCCTGAACAGAACCGGTTCAAGAGTTTATCTGGTGCACTTCTCTTCCTGATATTTCCCATGTTATGCACTACGTGAGTGAACGTCACAATGTACATATATATGTATTACCTTCATGCAATCTCATAGTTTGTTTTTCATTCAAATGTTGTAGTATTTTTTACAGTATAATGTGTTTTTAAATCTATTTATTTCATTTAAAAATCCAAGTACCACTACAGGAAGGTCGTGTACCACCAGTGGTACTCATACCATAGTTTGAGAACCAGTGATCTATACAATATCTTGAATTGCTCCAGCCCGGTTTGTATTGTCGAGAACAGTTTGGTCATCTGCTGTATCAGATGATGGCGTGTTGTATGGTTTTAATGGTCCTGTTAGAAGATGAGGTCAGTAAACTCTGTTGCCATGTCCTCTAAAACACACAAAAAAACAAGCTAGACCTTCAGATGTGTGTCGTCATATGTGTACATGTGTGTTGTGGTTGGCACACCATGGGCTCATCCAGTTTAATGCCTGTATGCCATCTATCATTGGTCTGAACTGCTGACAGAGCTTGATGCCCTGTCACATGCTACCAAGAGGAAATAGCCCCGGACGTGCTGTCCTGACAAGTATGTGTGATGAAATGTACCCGTGGTGCATTTTAATGCATCTCCACAGAGCAGCAGAGTGCGACTTAGTGAGAACCACGGAGAAACTAAACACTCGCTTCCAGTGACAACTGAAATTTAGGGCTGCAGTAACGATCATTTTAATTATCAACTGAACTGACGACCATTTTCTCGATGAACGATTAGTGGTTTGGTCCAGGAAATGGTTGAAAATGTTGATCACTGTTTCCCAAAGCCCAAAGTGACGTCCTCAAATGTCCACACTCCAAGGATATTCCATTTACTGTCACAGAGGACTAAAGAAACCAGAAAATATTCACATTTGAGGAGCTGAAATCACAGAATCTGGACATCTTTTCTTTAAAAAATTACTCAAAATGATTCATCTATTATCAAATAGTTGACAACTAATCAATTAAGGTGCTAATCGTTGCAGCTGCACCAATGTAGATGAGTAGTTTGTCATGTTAAATAGTGTGCTTATATTAAAAGAATACAGAGCAACTTAATTTTATTGTTAGAGATAATGGGATCAGTTTCTCCATCGATAAAAAAGATCATATTATGTATAATTAGTTTGTGGATTTCTAAAATGACAAAATATGAAGTTAGTAAAAAAAGAAACAACCACAGCAGAGGTTTCCAGTGAAGCACGCCTCCCCAGCGGACCAGGAGAGTTGAAGGGGGGTCAGAATCGTGAAACACATATTTTTAGATTCAGTGACACACACGTCCTGCAGATATCATTATGTTAGACGTACGTAGCAAATACACATTCATAAATCTGTTTCAAAGTCACAGAAAAAAAGACACTCCTCTTAACAAACTCCAGAAGTTTGTTGGCAGTCCTGCCTCTTCCGCCTCCTGGCTAATCTAAATATCAGCAAAGATGTCAATCATCGCTGGACCTGAGGCAGGCCGAATGACACCTGGTTGCTCAAACAAACCCATCTGTAACGGCACCTACCTGTCAATCAAAGCGGCCATGCTGTTAATTCTGCATAACTTTAAGCCTTAATATAATTTGAACATGTGAGTTCTATAAAAATTCACCCTCAGTACAGTTGTCATGAACGGGGAAATTAGCTATAGAGACCAAAACTGTTTTTTGTACCAGGCTGTAAACATGTTTATTTCTGCTGTGAAGTTGGACATTTTAACATGGGGGCTTATGGAGACTGACTCGTTCTGTAGCCAGCCTCAGGTGGACGTTTGAGGAACTGCAGTTTTTGCACCACGTTGACTTCACAACCACAGAGCTTGCCGCTTGGTGCTATGCAAAGTAGATGCTAATAGCTACTTCGGCATACTTCATGGTAGCATTATAAGCCAGTATTATTGGGGGCTTTTGGGGTGAACAGTTGTCTTAACTTTGTCTGAGGCGCCTACAGTGTTATAATCCCTCGACTACAATAGTTGGCTTCTTGTATAAGAGGAATAATGTCATTTGTTTGCTAGTTTCACTGTTCTGATACCGTACATGAATAATGCACCAACCTAATAATCTATGCGGCTGTTACTGAGGACATTAAGTACAAACTTCTCAACTCAGATTATTTGAATGTAAGCCTTTGATTCTAAGTAAATAGAGACATACACATCATTTCTTCTGTCTCATTAGCTTTGAAAATCTATAATCCGTTAACTAACTCTCAGCACTTAATGGGCCAAACCTAATTTCCACGGCAGAGACCACACCCGCTTTTAGCTTGAGAGATGCGGAGCCGTCCTGTATGAAAGCATTTGGCCTCCTCAGTGGCGATCATATCAGACTGTCTGTGTTAATGGTTCTAGGCATGTAGATGGACAGAGGCACATACACTTCCTCCTCATGGCTGCAGGAATTGAATGAATCTAGAAAATGCACTTGAGCATGTGCTAAAATGATTCACTCGTGATACAAATGATAGGATTGCATCCTGTCCACCGGGCGTTTTATTGTTTGATTTGGCAGATATACCAAAATATGCACCACCATCCTGATGGAGTATACAGTATGGCACTCACTAATCACTGCTCAGGCTGCTTTTAATATCTCAGATTCTGCTGTGACTTAGAAAACAAAGTGACCTCACATCAGCACTACTTCAATTTATTTATTTTTTAATGCCTGCAGCTATAGATCACTTTTATCAGGGTATCCTGAGCAGCCAGCGCCACCGAACACTGTGGTAGTTTATCTGTAGCCGCCAACATTATTTGGTTCATTTCTGTCTAAGCTGCATTCCAGTTCCCACTCCAGAGGGCTTTGACATTTGTAGCTCCGTCTCACATTTTGCTTACTAGAGCATCTCAAGGCTTTCAATGAAGTGTGTTGATGGAGAATCCCTCTCACTTGTATGTAGTATTGTAAAAAAAAAAAAACTGTGCAATACAACTCTTAGCACATTGTACAATATATGTGACCAGATATGATCTGTTATTTTGGGAGGTTTCACTGCAGGATTTCCATATATTCCATAGATTATATCTTAGCAGGCTGTTGAAGCAAATTTAAATGTATTTTTGAGCAAGCAAGTGTTTGATTAAAATTTACAGTATGTCAGTTACTGTGGACCTGAAAATAACAGGATCACAACAGCAAGAAGCCCAGCTCGCCGTCTGTCTTTCAGCCTTTTATTTCACCAAGCTCTCGCCAACGATTAAAAGTCAGGCGCAGATTTACTCTTGTCTGGCGGCTTCTTGCTCGCTCACTCTCTCATTTTCTCTCCTTAGCTTCCTCCGCCTGTGTCCCCTTTTGTCTTTTCACCTCTGACATTGTGCCCATAGTGGCTGCTGTGCCTGGTTACATTGCCCACTTGCCTAGCTCCAGTTCTAGCACGACACCAGCTCTGTGCCACAGGCCTGAAAACCTCCTCTTCTTCTTCCTGGTGGTCCAGAACGCCTGTGGTACAAACACTAACAGTCCACTGGTGCTCTGAGCTCACAGTATGGGCAGCTCAGCTAACAAACCGAGCTAACAGCAGCTATTTTAAAATTATTTTAAATCTGTTTTAATTCTGTTTAGACATTTTTGAAACTTGTGAATGGAGCACCGTTCTCTGTAAAATTGGAAATTGGACAGAGCAGGTGCCACGTCAATCGAGTTAAAAATCTTGAAACAAATACAAATGACAGCCCAGTGAGTGGCATGTCCAGTGTCCATCACTGAAGACTTCATTGTGATGTCTGAGTGAAGATGAGAACTGTCAGTCATTTATTGTACAGCTCGATTGAAAAGGCATGTGCAAAAGCCTTGTGATACCACACAGAGAGAAGCCACAACTTTGGGCAAAACAAAGCTAAGCTACCACACAATGTTTGAATGTTAAACCAATTATTTGGGACTTGTAGATATTTTGGTTTCTTGTAAAAAAGGACAAACCCTACATTACTGCTGAACAGCTAACTCGTCTACCTTTGGTCTAAGCTATCAGCCTCTTAAACGTCTCTTGCTTGCCTGAGTTGGTGATTGGTTGCTTGTCAGAGTGTATGTGTGTGTGTGTGTGTGTGTGTGCACATGCATGGCCGTGTGTTATTAGCAGTAACTTTTAATCTGTTAATAGGATCACAGAGTGCATTTAGTAAATCAGCGTCAGTTGTCAGCGCTCAGTTTAGAGCCGTGCTTTAAGAGGAGTGGGGAACAGAAACAGACAGATTGGATCTGCAATGCAGTGCAAGTCCTGTCTCTTTTCATACACTTCAACAAGGTCCTGTTAGTAGTATGACTCTCTTTCTCCACATGTAGAGAGGAGCAGGAGAGATTGTGTCTCTCTGAAATCTCTGCAGTCCATTCACACATTTCACAACCCGCTGTGAGATCATCAGTGTTTCTCTTGTCATAGCTGTTAGAAAGGATCCACTCTTATTTTGAAATGTCACGTTATCTCAGGTTGCTATTGTGTCCGTTTGTGTGATGCCTGTGATTGTGGTCTCTGCTGCAGTGCTGGATTCCCTGACACAGGCAGGTTGTAAAGTGGTGAAAAGAAGAAGCAGAAACGAGAAAACTTGGCTCAAGATCAAGTTCATCTCCCTGACTT
Source organism: Argyrosomus regius (assembly GCA_946959425.1). Lineage (NCBI taxonomy): Eukaryota > Metazoa > Chordata > Actinopteri > Sciaenidae > Argyrosomus > Argyrosomus regius. The sequence continues at coordinate 7,828,008 of OX336888.1, forward strand.
TTTAGCTGGATGCTCTTCGATGTGATACGCAGCTCTGTTCCACAAACCTCACACTGAACCAGACCACTCTTTAGATTGTTTTTTTTATTGGTGCCCGTTGAGTAACTGGTCTGTTTCTGTAGCTTTTAATCAGCCGTAGAAGGATGAGATTTCTCAATATTTGACATAAATGTGGCCAAAATAGTCAAACTCAATCTAAACATGGAGGAGGCTCCAGGGAGGTGCACAAACGTGAAGTCTCGGAGTAACGTGTCCTCCCATTTGTACCGTGTTCCAACACGGTGTTTTTCTTCTTGTGAATTTCCAGCAGGTGCAGGATGGGAAATCTCAAAATAAATCTAGTTGTAATCTTGTTGTAAATAGTGACCCTGCGAGATCCTCAGTCTTTGCAACATCTTAAAAACTCCTTGTAGATGTGAGATGATGTCAGACTTTAGTCTTATAAGATCTTTTCAAAGTCTCTGAGTCTATGGGAGGCATAAGATTGGTTCAACGCAAACCTAAAGATACGATTTACAATCGCCATCACATACTGTAAGTGAACTTCTATCATTTCTGTTGCTCATTTTAAATATCTAAAATACAGGATGTGGAGCTGTTCTCAGTGGTAAAAAAGACTTTGATCACAGCTCAGTCATATTTCTCATACAGACCAAAGCAGAACCTCTCCTCAGAGAAGTGGTGTTGGCGGCGTGCTTTCAAACAGCTCTAGTCACACAAGGTATTGGCCCATTATAGCCTGTGTGGGCGAGCTGCAGAGCCTGTTGTCTAGGAAATTGGATTATTAATATAGTTCTGTCTTTACTCGCTCTTCTCCTTTATTTTTAGCTTGGAAATTAAGATTGCTCTATTGCATAGTTATTTTTAAAACTCCCAACTTAACCAGACAAGTGCACTCTGGGAACAAAAATGCAATATTGTGTGTTTATTAGAGATCGCTCCTTCAGATGTGAGTTTGTAAACTTTTTTAAAGACACACCTGGACAGGAACATAAAGCACCTTATGCTGAACAGCAGATCCTCCCAGCGGTGTTGTAGCCACAGGATGAGTCAGCTGGAAGACGGATCCATCATGTGGTGAAACACCCATCTATTTTGACACTTTAACATTATCCACCTTCTGCCTGGAGGAAGCGTTACCCTTAAAAACTCATACTACAGATGTTCTCCCAGATTTATATCGAAGGGCTTAGTTAATAAGTCAGCTACATCACACGCTAAATAGCCTCGGGTTCCAGATACTCACAAAGTAAGGAGAACTCAGCTAGAAATACTAGTGTAGTCCTCCAATATGCTGAGTTTTCCACTGAGCTGGAACAATGCTGCATTTAGTGTTACACAATAGCGGGATGTGACCCTACAGGAATATAAACCCTCTGTGCAGCAGAATCATTCGACTCGTCGCTCCAACACGGTGCTTAAAATAAAAATGGAGCCTCGAGAGCTTTTATCGAGTTGATACACCTGATTCAGGTGAAACTAATAGTGGCAGTTTTCCAGTTGGGTTTAGGGACACAATGTGAGGAAATGCCGAGTCCCTTAAGGAAGCTGAAGTGACCTCCAAGTGGCTTAAAATTCCTTCGTCGTTCGAGGGCTTCACACACCGTATCTAAATGTCTAAGTAGTGTGAACGGTACACAAAAAGTGTTTAAGTGAAAGGGGTCGTAGTGATGACTCCACTGAGACTCTGCAGTTTCCCTCAGCTCTCGGAGCTTTTTAGCTTCTTTGAGCTCATTGTTTTGGTTTTATACCCAAATAAACTAAAACAAGCCAATGCAGCTTTAAGTAGTCCTTAAACATTTATCATAATCTACTCCACATCTTACCTTTACGTCTGGCCCTGATCACTGCTGCCAAACTATCATCATATTTCAGCGGTACGTGTTTCATTGATTAAAGTTCTACGTCGCTAAGACGGATTCACGTCAATTGGAGGTTTGACCGGTTTGATCACGTGATTGGCGGCCGCAGCGTGACATCCGACTGCAGCGTTTGGATCCGGTCGAACTTGTCCACGTTGTGCTGCGTTTTTTAGCAACCTCGTTTCGGCTCGTATGTATTTTACGCTGCTAAATTAAGACAAACAAACCCCTCGTAAGCAGGTTGAAGACTCCGACTTTAAGAAACGTGCAAGCGTTTGTGGTTTTGGACTTGCTTTTAGTTTCAGATACGTTGTACAGTTTTTCTTAAAGGACAGCTTCATAATTCATCACCTCATTACAAATTATGATAAAGGCTGTCATTCTTGTTCTTACGACTAGTTTACAGTTAAACCAAAGTGCTGAGTATCTAACCTGACACGTGGGCTGTAATATTACAAGATTCATCAACTCATGAAGGTAGTTTTGTCCATTTTTCAGTCCTATAAAAGAATGCTGTCTTCTAGGACTTTTGTGCTTGAAGTAATGAATATTGGAACTGAAAGCTTGTCTGAGATTCAGTGTTTGTGGTGGTGATGGTTCCTGAGAGAATAACTTAACAGACTTAACACCTCAACAAAAAAATGTTTTCTCAGGAATAAATCACCTGTGACTTTGCTCTTATAAGATATTAGTAGTTGCTGGTAGCCTGCTTTAAAGTGTTGAAAGGACTGAAATCATTAGATGAAAGGCTCTGTGTGGGAGGACGCAGAGACTGAAATTATTCAACGCATGGTTTGTAAAACGTACATAGTACACTTTTGAATTCCACTGAGGACACTTAGCTGTCTTATGGAGTGATGAAAAGCCCCCCTCTCCTGCACGGGGCGAGCTTCTCTGAGTGCTATCCCCGTATTCCCAGCAGATATCTCGGTGTAAAGTTGACGTAGACGATGTTTGACTGGCACACAGTAACCACGTCGGAGTATGGGACTGTACACTCCGTGAGCCGAAGATGACGCGACAGTCTCGTCCTCCCACTGGGCCTCATTTACTCACTGGTGCTGAGAACAAAACCTCAGTGTGTCTCTTGTGGTCTGACAACAAACAACATCATCCTAAACACGAATCAGAGCGAGGATTAGCTGCATGTATTTTTAAAATTTAAATTAGTTACCATTTTGAAATCCTCCACAGGACGGTCCTTGAAAGCTTTTGGTTATCAGATATGTCTGTTGGTAATGTAATTATCATATGATGGAATATTACACAAACTCTGTGGACAGTCTGAAGGTTCATTTTCAATGGAGCTTGGACATAATTCGATATTATCATTAATGACTTTCATCATATGGATGTTGATATGAACATATTGTGTTAGCGTCCAGTAAAATTCTGTTATAAGCAAAGAAGCAAATGATCTGTAATGGAGCGTGGCGTTAGTGCCGGCGGTGCACTGAAGTCACGTTTGCGTGCGGCTGATCGGCATCAGCTGTTTCATTCATGCTTCCCAATCACCGGTTGATTCACAAGTGTGTTGGCTGTCAGCTGACAAGTAACGTCCGATCACATTAATGCACCTAACCTGACACTCCTCACTATGACTCTGCTGACGTGTACGGGCCAAAGCTGACGGCTACTACAGCTCCCTCCACCACCCCACCCTCCAAACCTTTGGTTTTGTTGATTTAACTGCACGGTGGTGCAGTGGTTAGCACTGTCGCTGTCCCAGCAAGAAGGTTCCCGGTTCAAACCCCCCAGCGCTGGAGTTGGCATGTTCCTCCCTGAGTTCTCTTCAGGTACTCTGGCTTCAGTCCAAAGACATGCAGCTTAGGTGACTCTAAATTGCCTGTAGGTGTGAATGGTTGTTTGTTTCTATGTGTCAGCCCTGTGATGAGCTGCCGACTTGTCCGGTGTGTATCCTGCCTCTCGCCCAGTTTCATCTGGGATAGGTTACAGCCCCCGGCGACCCTGATAAGGATAAACGGTTATAGAAAATGGATGGACGGATGGAAGATATATGTCGGGGGGATTAGTTGTCACAGCAATATCCTTGTCGCTACTCAAATTCTTTGAGAGCTCCATCAAAGAGTGTTTTCTGCCAAATCTCACTGTATGACCATTTATGCTATATTCATTATCAGTGGTCAGTTCCTTGACACAAGTGTCTTTGAGTGAACTGAGAACATTGCAACAATTTGCAAATGATAAATTGAAGACCTCGTCATTGAAGCTAGAATCCACAGAAAGGACATACTGTAGGTGCCACTGCCTCAAAATACAGATCACCACGAGACAGACAGCAAATTTAGCTAATCGTGACCATCATATGCATTAAACGGGATATTTAGCATTAATCAGTACTTTCTGGTGGACACACTATGTGATGTAATGGCGACACTGTCTTCAACAAACATACACCAATAAGCTAGTATAAGCTGACACTGATCACTAGTAATGTAGGGACTATTTTTGAGGTGTATTTAGGAGATCACAATCAGATTTTCTTATTTATATGATCAAATATATTCAGTTAAATTTGCGACATGCAAAGCCAAACTTGAAGTGAATGTATGAATGAAGAGTAAAAGTTATTAAAACAGGAAGTGTTTTAATACTAAATAAAGTTGTAGCACAAAGGAAACGTGTTCGATGTGATGCGGTGAGCTATTTTCGCTTAAACGTAGCTGTTGCAAAGATTTGCACAACTGTACGAGTGTCTGACATACTCATAATCATAAAGCACTTTTTGTAACACCTTTCATTGGAAAGGTTGGCAACAGTGACCTCCAGCATGGCTGCCAGAGGGTGTCTCCCTGTGCACAAACTGTAAACCCTCTGTGGGGAATACGCTGAGGCCTGGAATAGAGCCCCGTGGGAGCCTGCAGGTTACTCAAGAGCAGGAGGGTGTACTGTACAGTGTGTACAGCGGGAGTGATGTGGTTTCTGTGTTTGTGAGATGTTTCTGTCGAGATGCTAAAGCAGTCTTCGAGGCAGTCGAGGACAAACTGCTGAGGTGGGATCTGAAGATCTAAAACAGACCAAAATAGTCGTGGTCCAGACTTTTGAGTGAGGCTCCATCTCTGTAGTCTAAGTGCTGTTGTGTAAAGCTGATTCACCCAGCCCACACCTCTGCTGCGTGTGGGAGAGAGCGTAATGAGGGCATCTTCTGTTCACAAGGGGTGAACGAGAATTGGGAGGGCGAAGGCATCTCTAAAGAGACTCGGAAAATAAAAACAGCCAAGTCTCAAGCCAGGGATTTTCTGGAAACATATTGTCTTAAATTGATTACTACAGAACGCACGCCTACTCTGACAATGTGAAAAAGAGTCTCGGCCTTCCTTTCAGATGCAGATTTAGGAGAAATGTAGTCTTTAATTTCATTAACTGGCAACAATAAATGGGTGGAAACCTACACATTTCAGTAACTAGAGGCAACTTTTTAATAGGGACCTTTGCACCAGTGTGTGTTGTGCAACGACAGAATCAACAAAAATAATGCACGTCCTTATTTTTGTCAAAATGAGGTCAGCAGTTTCCTCGCAGAGGAGCCACGCAGTCGTAATAATTAGCTCAGCGTGGAAAAAAAACAAACAAACAAACGCTGGCATTGATTTTTATATCCAAAGGAAATAATTGAGGCATTTCTGAAGACCTTATTATAAATTTGTTACTGCACCAGAGGATTGAAAATGTAGGCATTTTCAACACGCGCCAAGTTTTTTGTTTATTTCCTGAGACCTGCTTATTTATTTAAGAGAACATTAGTCAGCAGAATAAAGCCAAGTGAGCTAGTAAAGAGCTCCATTAAAGGGCCTGGAAAAGCTTTTGTGTTTTGATGGATCCACTTGTGGAGCAAGCTGCGAATGAACGGCCAATAAATTATTGAAATAGCCTCATGTCATTGCATGTATGGCTAGTAATATGCAATGAAATCTATCTATCTATCTATCTATCTATCTATCTATCTATCTATCTATCTATCTATCTATCTATCTATCTATCTATCTAATTATCTATCTATCTATCTATACTTGAGATATGCAGTGTAGTTGATAAAAGTGGTCAGTCACCAAGCTCAAACGTAGCGTTGATGCTGTGCCTGCAGTAATGGAAATCTATAGTCTGAGGGCTACTGCCAGTCTCGTGCACAGAACAGCTGAGAGAGGTTTCTCCTCGAGAAAGGTCTTGAAATACGGTCACCCCGAGCGGACTGATGCGAATCAGAGTTGTTTGACATTTCTATAAATATCACCTTTGTTACAAAGAAAAAAGAAAAAAAATCCATCCCGAGGTCCGAGCTGCAGATATTCAGCGCCGAATTTGATTCAATGTTCAACGCTGGCCTGAAGAAATACATATTTATAATGCATCTGCCATATAGCATCATTGCATTTCAGATATTTATTGTTGCTACATGATGCTGTTTTACTTCCCGCAGGACTACACGTTGACTATGTACTTCCAGCAGTATTGGAGAGATAAGAGGCTGGCCTATGCAGGGATCCCTCTCAACCTGACACTGGACAACAGAGTAGCAGACCAGCTCTGGGTCCCAGACACCTACTTCCTCAATGACAAGAAGTCCTTTGTTCACGGTGTCACTGTAAAGAACCGGATGATTCGACTACACCCGGACGGGACTGTTCTGTACGGCCTCAGGTGAGCTCTGTCATTATAAATTCTCAAAGAGTGAACCTTTATTACCTCGGTGCATTCACTGTTCCCCAGTTAATGCGCTGTTGTTTTCCTGTTGCCATGATACATTCAGAATAATCTCCACTTTATTACAGTACCTTTCATGTAAAGATGCAGGATTTAGTAAACAATGTTAGGCCCAAAAACAAAAATGAAAAAAGAATATAAAAACAATACCATAAAAAAACAGTAAAGATAAAAATACCTGGCGGGACCTGGGAGGGTGTCCCAGCTCTCCCAGTATTCACAAAAACAAGAACTTCTAAATGAAAAGGTACCATGAATGAAACACTTTTATTTACATTTAATGTCTTGTATTCTTCCCTTTAAAGGTTTTTTTAAACATCAAGAAGTGTTTATGAGTGTAGCTTAAATCGATCAATATCGAGGGCTGAATTTTTTTGCCATCTTTGGGGTCCCTGTCGAGACCCTTAAGCTTTCAAAGGAAGCAGATGTTATTGCATTTTTTTTTTTTCTCTCATGGCACGAAGAAGGATTTTACTGTCATATAAATCATCTAGCCCTCTATCAGCATCTTCCTGGTTGATGGACGTGAGGTTTTTTGTCAAACTTGAGAAATTCAAGTTCACCCTCAGAGACTTGTCTGAGAAATTTATTGTCAGGTCGTGACCTTTAATAACACATTTCAAAAAGCTAAAAAGGCTTCCACTGAACCGCCATAACCTTCTTATTTCTTCTATTACTATAATGTCCCATTTTTTTTTGTTTGTTTTATTTTCTACTTTATTATACTAATTTTATCTGTTCATTTATGTATTAATTAAATGACTCTGTCCCTTGTCAGTTCTTGTCATTGTGTTGTATCCTGTACACATGAAGAGTGAGTCCAAAATCTGATCTTCAAGGCACTTTAGCTTGGATCCATCCTTCCATCCTGCGATAGAAACAAACAAAGATAATGCTTTCTTACTTTTATATTTACTTTTTTCTATTTCATGCTGAAACTTATGTTGCGGTACCTCTCTCCCTGTAGCCTTAGACTAAAGCTCCCTATTAGGTTTGCTTGTCCAGACAGAGGGCGCCTTGACCACTACAAATATCCTGCAGGTCGCATGGTTCATCTAAAGGCCACATCCTTTATTAAGACAGAAAAACATGTTTTTTCTCTCTCTCTCATTTTCTGTTCATGTAATTGTATAAATACTAATAAAATTGTACTGGGAGTATCCAAAGAATAAACGACTGTAGAGAGATTGGACTTAGAATATAGCAATATTCTTGTTACATAAGACTATGAGAGGAGTGAGTATAACATGACTCTGTTGATGGAATTAGAGCTGTGGAAATGGATATTTGTTAATGTTAGCCACAGTTAGCCATTATTTGAATACCGATATAATCATTTATTCCCATTCTAGTTACACATTTCGCAAGAAAAAACTTCAAAACTGATTTAAGCATTGATTGCAGCTAAAAGCATAGTTACACTTCATGTGTCTCACATCCTGATAAAATCCAGATATGATACATTTTCCTTGACACTATACTACATATGCATCTCCATTAGGCAGATAGGAAATCCGATGGATCAGTCTCGGTTCTCCTCTGTCTTCACACACTCCAGTCTGAAAGATTGTAAAGATGTAAAGATTACATACTATGTGCATCGTGAAGAAACAGATGTATTCACACATTTTCAACATCTCACACCGCCTCCCGCGGTGGTTTTAACGATTGGCTAATGCTTACTGGTTTGCACTCACTCTCGGCTTTTACGCTGTCGCATAGCTTTCCAATCTGCCCGAGACTCATGAAGTGGTGAAGTATGAGTGTTTTATTTGTTTTGTTGAAGCCATTTAAGCTGCAATTCTCATAACTTAATGCTAATACAGTGGGTATCTCATCAGCTCATATTGCATAACTTGTCTAATATGTTTATTTGGAGTGCAGCTCAGGATTGGATTCAGTACAATGAAAAATGCTCTGAAAAGCCTGGAAGTGCCATTAGCAGTAATTGACAGGGAGTTTCACTTTCATACAAATAATAATGACTGCATTGCCAAAATGTTTGTGTCCTGCTGTAATCTTTTGTTCTATTTGAAATGAGCTTTTCATTTAAAGGGAGCACATCTCTATTTGACGCGGTGCTTTAGATCACCTAAAACAAGGTCACCAAAGTAATGCAAACCTGTCTTTTGGTTTTGTTTTGATTCAGGATCACGACGACAGCAGCCTGCATGATGGATCTGAGGAGGTACCCGCTGGACGAACAGAACTGCACTCTGGAAATTGAGAGTTGTAAGTTTAAGCCCCGCGCCTCGGGCTTCGTAAAGAAATACAGCGGACGGCCGTACTTTTTTATCCCCTAAAAATATGAACAGCGCTGTGATTCTCGTAAAAAAAAAAAAAAAAAAAAAGTTCTCACAATCCTCATCTCGCGGAGACAGAAACTGCACAGACTGCTGAATCGTTTTCGATTTATTAAGCTGTCGTATCTCATTGAGATTGCTTGCTTCACCCTCTCCAGTTAGAGCTACTGTGTCTTTCCAGAAAGGTTTTAACCAGACAGTGATCTCCATAGTAGAGCACATTAATGATTAGTCCAACTTCATCAGTCTTGATGACAAGTTTGACTATGTGTGCTAAAACTATTGACAATTATGGATCTCATGCATGTGGTATAAGTCTGTCTGCCTGCAGTGACACACATCCCCATGAAGATTTACATCTCATGTAATCAGCACTTACAGCCGGCCGGGTCTGTATGATTCATACGACTTTGTGTAAATCAACCCGAGCTATTACGCCCGCAGATTTTATTTAAGCAAATAAAAATCTATTATTAATTTTAGCCCTGCAACAAAATGAGACGGCTTCACTTTTCAGTGCAGGAATCACACCTCGCCTTGTTTTCTTTCCTTGTGTCCGTTTGCAGATGGTTACACGACAGATGATATAGAGTTTTACTGGAAAGGAGGAGACACTGCTGTGACCGGGGTGACGCGAATCGAGCTCCCTCAGTTCTCCATAGTCGACTACAAACTGGTTTCCAGGAACGTGGTCTTTTCCACAGGTATGTTCACAATTATGCTAGCCACATGATGTATTAAACGCTTTTTGGGGTCATATCAATGGGCCTATCAATTGCTTTTGCAATGATGGGCGATTGCTCAGACTCTAGAGGCTTAAAGCAGAGAGGGAGTGCTGTTATACTGAATATCAGCATGGCTGTGAGTCGGTCGCCGTGCTGATATTCAGTATAACAGCACAATCTCAAGTGTGATATTGCTTTTATAGAACAATTTTACAAGTACCATTTATTGGTTATCAGCAATAAGTGACAACAGATTATGATTTGTTTGTTTATTAAATAAATAACTGGACTGGGACTGCACATAAACAGTATGACTATAAATGTAACGTTAATAGAACACCTTTCAAGTGAAGTGATACATGAAGTTAAAAGTCCCAGTGCTGTTGTGCTCTATATCAGCACTCATGGAAGGACTCTCGTCCAATCAAAGTACTACAACTGGACTCACTGTTGTATAATGGTGTTTATACACGAGACACTTTCTTCACTTTAGATAAAAACTCAAATCCCCCTGCACCAGTGTTCATGTTCATGTTCCCATTATGTCTTTAAAGCTGCTGAAAACTTATTTCTCCATAAAATGAAATATTCACTAAATAGGTGTTATTTATGGAGAGTTTCACACTCACGAACTCAGCTAATCTACTTCATCAACACTGTTTGGGTTTGATTTTATCATCATTTGATTGACAGTAACCAAACAAGCCAACAACTGTCAACAGATTTTAATTTAAATGTTGCTCAACCCTGATTAAGGGCCTTTAAAATGTTACACGAGGCACCCAAATATCCCCTGTGGATCACCTCTACCTGTACTTTACTACTAATGCAAGAGTCCAAGTACGCATTACAGGATTTACATCACACCATGACCTCTCTCACCAGCACTGGGAATAATAATAGAGAGACTTTATTATTAGACCAATGTGTTTCAGCTTGTGGCCTTCATCAGGGTCATCATGAAACTCATCTTCAGACTTTTCTCCCTTCTCTGTGCACCTTGGAAGTCGGTGAAGTTGTGCCAGAAACCCTTACTATGCTGGTACAATAATAATAGAGAGGCAATTACCCCTCTATGTCTTCAAGATCTTGATAAAAGAATGGGGGGTTGTACTTACAGTAATGTAATGTATTCATGAGGCAAAGCACCGACAGCGTGGATTATTCTTTTCTATTATAAAAACTCCAGAGGCACCAAAACAGTGATTATTCCCACAGCTGAATTAATGACATGTAGGACGGATACTGTCCGAACATTTCTGAGCCGATAATGCTGAAAGAGCTATTAGAGCCCGTTACAGTGAGGGTCAGATCTTTATGAAAATATGCTCCAAGACGTGTCCCAAGACGCTTTTAACATCCTCTTAGTAGGTGGGTCTAGCACACAGGGAGCAGCACAGGTGTGTGTTCTGTCACCCAGTTAGCTTATGCAAGTAAACATTATAGGTCAACGAGGCTGCTCAAGTGTTTACAGAGACTGTTGTTGTGACTGCAGAGTTTCAGGTACTCATCCTTGTGCCTTGTTCAGGTACATGCAAGGTGTAAGTGTCACTCAGTTGGTTGATCTAAATCAGTCCTTATTTTTGTGAAGAAGTAAAATGATAAAAATGCATTCATATAAAACTGCTAAACACTTTCCATATGGAGTAGATAAAATATTATTAAATGTTATTTACAGAGACTCAACAATTCCCACCATGAGCAAACACCTGGGGCCAGTGACAAGGAAACACTTCCTTTAAGAAGCAGAAACCTCGAGCAGAACGCAACTCATTTGTGGGCGGACATCTGCCGGGTTGATTAACACCTGTCTTACTCAAACAGTCATGTTACTCTGACTACAGAAATGGGAAACATATGGACAATATCTTCCTTCAAGGACAATGAAGATGCTGTTCATGTTATTAGTCAGCATATACAGTGAGGCTGTCTAATTTAACTTCTAGTTTGTCACTGCCTAATGTCATCATGTCAACTTACTATACTCTTGGTACTTTTCTTTTCCACGACTGTTCTACCGTAACGTTACTCTTTCACCTGGATGGAGCCACCGCAAACTGATTGTGTGAGGTTAGATGGGTGCAGAGTGAAATGGTTGAATCCTGAAGCAGAGCGAACGAAATGTTACTAATAACTTCTAAAGTGGGACAGAGTATTTTGCTATGCACTGTTGTGTTTGCACACAGATAATCTCAAGGCTAAATTTCACAAGATGATTTGTAATTTGGGCCACGCTGGCTTGTTTCCATGGCAACGAGACCAGTTGATGAGGCCATCGTCATAGGAACCAAAACAAAGTGCTCGACATCTCCCCTCTCATATTAAAGAGGGCTTCTTCTTCTTCTTTGCTGTGTTCTCCTGCAGGTGCCTACCCTCGACTGTCTCTGAGCTTCAAGCTGAAGCGAAACATCGGATACTTCATCCTGCAGACGTACATGCCCTCCATCCTCATCACCATCCTGTCCTGGGTGTCGTTCTGGATAAATTATGATGCCTCGGCTGCCAGAGTTGCATTAGGTATGATGAGTCCCATACAGTAGACTGACCTCAACTCTGTAGTTTCACCTTCAGTCACTCTTTTCAGCTTCATAGTTTTGGCCTGCAGGCTTGTGAACAGTCCCAAAGCCTAGACGACTTTAAGCTATACCAGTTATCAGTGGAGACTCTGGTAAATGTGGCTAAAGGTTCATATTCTGAGAATGTTCTAATATTCTGAGAAACACAAATGACGTGATGCTACAGACTCAGTGTGAGGTTCGGTGTTATGCAACAGAGTAACCAAAATTATACAAACTGTGCGAGACACGAAGCACTCCATGGGTGCTTTGCGTCGAGTGTAGGGCAACAAGAACAAAGAGAATCTGAATTTCTGTTGAAATGATCAAAATGTAAAAAGAAAAAACAACCTTTTAGCTGTTAACAAAGAGAGAGACAGACATGTTTTAGTGAAGTATTTGTCAGTGTGTGTTTTTCCTCTTAAATGTTACAAATGAGGGAACCAGGAGTCTGTTGAGCTCCTGAAACACTGCCGTAGATATTTAGCGTGAGTCATAAACACAAATACAAATTTTCAAATTTTGATGTTAGCTCTATTTTTGTGGTGCAGTTCTCTCACTCCTGTATTCTGCATTCATCTCTTCGTCATTTTAAGGATCATCTTCTTTGCTCTCACAGTGTTTCATAGTGTATCATTTTAAAACGTGTAGGTCTCCAATTTTCTCTTCAAAATTTGCTGCTTTTTCACTTCCGCCTCTCTCCCGGACACTTAGACCTGTAATAATTTGCTGTCATTGTGCAGCATCACACTCACACAGGTAGTAATGGACAGATTTTTTTTTTTTTTTTAAAAAGGAGACAGAAATAAAAGAAATAGACGGCATGTGAGTGGGAGGTAATGAGGATGTTCTGAATGGATGGCTACACAGCAGAAAGTGTGGCTTTGTTGTTATGTGAGATACATTTATGATTGATTACTTCTCTTCCCGCTCAGAGATGCTGTGCAGTAGACGGAGCGTTTAGTGAGAGATCATGTCAAGTTCATGTAATTTACTGTGACCTGAGGGGTGACAGGTTGGATGTTGTTGACTAGCAGAGGACGTAAACTGACCTTTCCAGTTTTATTTTATGTTTCTAAAACTGACTGGAAGTGGTCTTGTCCTTTCCGATGTTAGTGTGGCGTCTCAGAGGTCTGTTGCAGAATGAGGACTAAGTTTAAAGCAGCACTGTGTAGAAATTGGAGTGCAGTACCACTGTGGTAAATATAAACAGCTGTACACGTGTATTTATGATATATATTACTTTTAATCAAAAATTTGCAAGTCGACAACTTTGCTAAACATCAAGCAAGTGCAACAACACAAGACATAGCAGCCAGCTAATATCACTTAGTCCAACAGCAAGAAGCCCAGCTCGGCGTCTGTCTTACAGACAGACTTTTTCTCTCTTAGCTTCCTCAGTCAACGTCCTTTTCGGTCTTTTCGCCTCTGTAATTATGTCCATGGAGGCTGCTGAGCCAGAATTCATTGTCTGCTTGTCCAGCTCCAGTTCTGGCACGACACCGGCTCCACTCCCTGTCAGCATTCCCGGGGCCTGAAAACCTCTTCCTAGTGGTCCAAAAGACCTGTGGTACAAACGTTAACACTGCCCTCTGAGCTCATAGTCCTAGCCCTGCAGCCCGGCTAATAAACTGAGCTAACATTATGCCAATACGCAACAAGTATCAAGATGGTTTCATCCATCAAATGAATGCTTCAAAGCAGAGCTGGTTCACCGAGGACTGAGGCATCCTGCGCTGTTCACATCACATATTAGCATTCAAGATTTATTTAAGTTTACCACCATTCAGTTTCAAGGCACATCTTCGAGTATAATTTGATGCATGCTGTCTAATTTTACAACCAGCATCCTTTGTAATATTCAATTAAATCCTTACTAGAATATCTGCTGATGTAATTCATACTAATCTTTCCACTATTGGTGAATTCGTCCCTTTCGTTATATGTGAAAAGATAAATATCTGATTCAAAATTCACGTTTTATCGTGGCTGTGTGTTAGTTTCAGTCTGTTTGAGGCTGCTGCTCTGTGGTGTAATTGGAAACTGAACTGGATCTCACACTTTCCACTGGCCTCTGGGACTGAAACAAATATGAGGCTCCATTCACCACTGGAAAACACCCTACCATCCATAACTGAATTGATCTCAGCTAGAATATTCGCCTTAATGGAAATCCTGATTCACACAAAGCACTGGCTGTGTAAGAAAGAGCACGTTATTACGGCATTCATTAAATCTCAGTTGTGTGGTTTAAAGATGAATGTGGTGCATTTTGATGGGCCTGCTGGTGCAGATTTGAAAGCACCTCTGCAGGATCAGACCTGTTCAGAGGACGGGGGGCGGTTTGTCTGCTGTAACGACTCCTCATTGAGAAGACCATTGTCTGAGACACGGTGAGATCGATGCAGTTAGAAAGCATTTACACTCACTGTACTATCCAAATTCAATCACTGTCTATGTGGTGATTCACTATAGGTTTCCATTCACTCTTTATGGTGGTATGAGTATCCTGAGGAAAACTAAATTTGCAGGGATACCTATCAGGCCTCATATATGAGCAGTGGAAAATGATGTTTGAAGTGGCGTGTTAAGAGCTCATACTCAATACTTGGAATCTCACGATATAGACTGAGTATATCAGGCAACAAATTTATCCTCAAATGTTTGATCATTAAGATTTCTAACAACTAAAGCTAGCAGATTTTATCCACTGTAGCTAAGGTGCTAGTTAGGCTAATTTTAGCTTGATGAGTGTGGAGGGGGCGTGGTGCATCAGCTGCAGGAGGGAGGTGTGGAGAGGGCTCAGGAGAGCAGTGCCAGGTGACAGTGATTGGCACACCTGTATCCAGTTAGCTAATCGCTCTCCCTTTATAACACGGTAGCGTGCTGGACCTGGGAGAAGAGTCAGAGAGGAGACAGACACAGACACACCAAGAGTCGGCTCAAATCATTGGGTGCTCTGTGTTCAATAAACGTGTCAATCCGGCCTCATTCTCTGTGTCTCTGTGCTGAAGAACCCACAGTGGGTTTGCTAAAAAACATTTTTAAAGCTTTAGCTTGATGCTTTAATAAAGAAACAGGATTGATGTTGTCGTGCGGTGTAGTGTAGGGTTGCCACCTTCAAAGTGGAAAAATAAGGGACACCTTTTTTAGATGCCCCAAGCCTTGGAGACCCAAATCAACTGTGCGTCCATCACCACAGGGTGGTGCGTTGGCGTGTGGGGTGGGGTGGGATATTTGTGCTGAACGTAACCGCTGTGAAACAATCAGGAAATAACTTTTTATTTAAATTATTAACCGGCTTTCTCAATACCGGTGCTCCCTAACTCTCATTCACTGTCTATGTTTGTCGACCATCGGACAAAAACCAAATTAAATGTTTTGCACCATAAATTGTGAGCCAGACTCAGATTTAGAAGCTGGATACATGAAATAAACAAAGCCAGAACACGACAGGTAGAGTATCAGAGTTTAGTCCATGAATCCACCTGGATAGTCTCAGTTTCAGAGACACTTCAGGCTGACTGTGGAGAATTTGACCGGTCTGATTGTCTGATTGCCGGCCACAGTGTGACGTCAGGCTGCCTGTGATCACCATTGCAACATTTTTGACTGATTTAATGTCAAAGACTACAGTAAACTCTGCAGCACTGCATTGAAAATATTTCGGGGGATTTGTTGAGTAACCTTCTCCTCTGAGCTCTGAGAGAGTTTAGATTCTTGCTCTTCCCTTTGTTCTGCAGAAATCGATGCCATAAACCCACAGTGCTCTTAACACCCCCACACATACAGCACTGTACAGTGCAACATTTTTGTTTTAATTATGTAAGCCTGAGTCGACTGAAATAGACACACACCGTCCAGGTTGGTGAGCCATCCCGGAGACACAAAGACAACGGACACATTTATTGTTGATGGTGCACATTATGGAGAGAATTACTATACTGCCGTTTGTTGTCGTATTTGCTGAGTCGGTTCATGGTTGCATGCTACATGAGCTGTAAACCATATTGAAGCAGGTTCTGCCTACTCAAGCTAAGTAAATGAGCAAATTCAAACTTACCAAGGCGAGGCATTGTCACGGTTTAAGCAGGGTAACCAACTGCAGACTACAAAGGCAGAACAATGGTTTAATGTTGCAAAAGTGAATGTAAAAAAGCTTATGGATCGTCAGGGAGGCACAGTGATAGACACAGGTGACATCGATCAGGGTGGGACAGACAATCAAAACTGGCGGGAAATACAACAACAGCAGGAAGTGAAGTTACAGGTACTGTACAAGTGTTTCGGAGATGTTTATTCATCAATGGTCTGTTCAGTCAGTGCACAGGAGTCCCAAGATGTCTCATGCTGAAAGTTTATTGAAGCTCGGCCAAGGAGAATGAAGGATTTATCAAGAACACAACGCTTCGTGCATGACTAGAGCAACAAACAAATACCTGCCCGAAATAATAATTCTGTTTTACACTGGAAACACTATCACTGTTAGTGATTGTCTAAAACCACTGACTGTTTCCAGTGACATGAGTGAGGTAATACAACTAAGTAATAACAAGTTCCATCCAAAGTGTCTTAAATTTTATCCAGATAATCGTCTTGTTTTTGTTACTTCACGTCTTTGGTTTGTGTCTGGTCGTCTGCATCTGTATTTTTTCATGACGATGCAGTTTATATTTGATTTGTTGTGTCTTTACAGTATAATTTCCAACATGCTGATTCTGATGATTTTTTTTTTTAATCTCTTTTTCTTCCAGGGATCACCACTGTCCTGACCATGACAACCATCAACACTCATTTAAGAGAGACTCTGCCCAAAATCCCCTACGTCAAAGCTATAGATATGTACCTGATGGGCTGCTTTGTGTTCGTCTTCCTGGCTCTGCTGGAATATGCCTTTGTCAACTACATCTTCTTCGGAAGAGGTCCTCAGATGCAGAAGAAACTGGCTGAGAAGGCACAGAAGGCAAATAATGACCGGGACAAATTTGATAGACCAAAGGTGAGATTCATTTAAATAAGCTGCAATCATTGTTTCGCAGGTTAAACACAAAGGATCAGAGTGTTCTAAGAGCTGCAGTGAAGCCAGTCTTTAATGTAAAGCTCTGTGTTACGCATATAATTAAAAATCTTCCAACATTTGCACTCCCTGTGGTCATAAATCACTGTGGATGGCAGCAATGCAATGTCAGCTTTTACTACTCCAGGATGAGAAACATGTATGTGGATGTACATGTGGAGCAATTCTCCATGGCAATGCTATGAGTACATGTCCAAATCCATAGTATGATTATGTGTGATGACAATCCCTCTCAAAGTCACATTGAGCAGTGTAAGGTTTGGAAGTCCACAGCTCCAAATATTAAATTTGCAATCGTTCAATCAAAGTGAAATTTAAATAAAGAAAAGAAGAAAATTAAAGGGCTGCTCCAGTGTTTTAGTTTTGCACTCAGAAAAGACAGATTTTAAAAAAGAAAAGTGGTCAGCGTGATCAGACGGAAAAGAAGCGACATATCCTCCAAAAGGTTTAAGATCCAAAGAGCATGTTTCCTTTATTTCCCACAGTACAACAAACAGCATCTTTTCCTTAGATCCTGGCACGTCTTCACGTCCTCATGTCTTCACATTGTGGCCGCGACGTGACAGACATGTGCCAGGAGATGTGAAAATATGCAGTAGTTAAATTAAGTTCAATTGTTTCCCTGCTGTTTTTACAATCAGAAGTTCTTTCAGAGTGTTTTATTTTGAAAATCGGCCGGATTCTTCGTGCCTGAATTCCGGACAGCTCGAGCTGCTCTGTGCAGATCGACACGGGCTGCGTCCATCGAAAATAGAAGCCGAGTGAAGAACTAGCCGAGCATTGACTAGAACGGCCGTGAGTCGCGCCGGTGGCCGCTGTGCACACGGACCGCATCGCATCCATACCCGGTGGAATTTAGCCTTTAGATTTGCACTCAGAAAAGACAGATTTAAAAAAAATAAAATGCTCAGAGCGATGGAGCAGAGGCCAAAATATCCTTTGAAACATTTAAGGTCCAAAGAGGTTGTTTCTTTTATTTTCTTGGACCCTAAACACCCAGGTCTTTCAAACTCCACACCTCCAGTTTGTGACACAGACTCTCTGTTTTAAATTTGTAATCTCCAGCTGAAATAACTCTGATGGCATCAGCATGGTCAGACTTGACAAAGCTCCCCCAGAGCCACAGAAGACATTATGCACACAGGCTCTGCATGACTACCAAACTGACATTTATTTGTAAAACTGGCAGAGCGGCCCTTAAATATTTAATCGTCATCTTTTATTTTACATTTTCTTGCTTGGAGATGCATTATCGCAGTGAAAATTACAGTTCCAGTGGCGCATAATGGGTTCTATCCTGCAGTTTTTAAACTACCAGACTGTGATTTTAGTATGTTTATTCATGTGATGCATTTTCACTCGAGAATGGGATGGCAGGTTTAGTCAAAGCTAAAGCTAGAAAGAAGAAAATCTGTAATTGTTCATCAACATGAGGAAGTGGTGGGATAAATCCAAGAGTAACCTCTGTAGGCGGATCTGTCTTATGTAGAGGACAACAATTAAGCAGTACTAAAGAAACTGTCATTTATGAACTCCGATCGAGTGAGAACGGAAACATACATGTTACATGTTTAAACATGGGAATGAACACACATTGGTAGAAATGAAAACTCACTTTGACTGAATGATTGTGAGCTGGACTTGTCCATACAGTCGAACAACTTCCCGATTCCCCCATCGTCCTCCTGACTGTGAACGCCTCGGCTAACACCTGAACACCAAAGCTCAGACAAAAAGAGTTTCTGTTTGTGTCTCTCCCGGCTAGTCCGTTCTGGAAGGAGGCAATTGCAAGTCTTCGTCCTTTAAACAGTCCAATCAGGTACAAGGGCGTCGTCACTCACGGCGGGTGAGTGTCTGTCACTGCCTGTTGTGTCACATCTGTGAAAACCTCCACTGAAACTTTGCCGCCGCAGGGCAAAGTTTGACCTCCTCATTTAACAAATGAACGTGTTTGATCACAACATCTCAATCAGCCATTTTTGTCATAATCATCATCATCACGTGTTAATATATTCCCCCTGACATTCCCTCTTCCTCTGTGGTGTTTTACTTTTTCTGTATGTGTTTGTGGACAAAATATCCCGTGCAGTACAAACCAGACATATCATACAGCACACACAACTAATACACAACGCCTTCTCATCAGTGTTAATTTCATTAAAGCCCCGTTATGTAACTTTTCTACCATAAAATAACAGATTTTAAATCATTTTGATGCTACACTGACATGTAATCAGGTGAATGGTGTCTCTATCATTCCCATACCCACAAGAAATACATAACACCGTCAACTATTTCACTGATTTTGGTGAAACTGGATCTTATTTTATGGAGAGAATGTTTTCTGGTTTTCCCTCTGATGCTGCCAACTTTCAGCTGCTGTTAGTGCAGTTTGTTAGCCAGGCTAACCCGGGCTGTGATCTCAAAGCACCGGGGGTGTGTTAGAGTTTGTACCACAGGCGTTTTAGACCACCGGAAAGACGAGGAGGTTTTCAGGCCTGGGGCACTTGGGGGGGGGGTGCTGACTGGGAGCGGAGCCAGTGTCGTGCCAGAACTGGAGCTGGGAAAGCAGGCAATGTAATCTGGCTCAGAAGCCTCTATGGACATAATGATAGAGGTGGAAAGACCGAGGGGGACATGAATGGAGGAAGCTGAGGAGAGAAACTGAGAGAGTGACTTAGCAAGAAGTCGCCAGACAAGAGTAAATCTGGGACTGACTTTTAGTCGTTGGCGAGAGCTTGGTGAAATAAAAGTCTGAAAGACAGACTCCGAGCTGGGCTTCTTGCTGCTGGACTAGTAAGTAATATTAGCTGGCTGCTATGTCTTGTATTGTTGCACTTGCTCGATGTTTGGCTGTATTGGCAAACTGTGTACAACTATCCATATTTACAACAGTGGTATTGCATGTTGCTTTGATAATAACAGCTGTGAAGAAATGTATGTTTTGTTTTTGTTGACTGGACTAAAATGTTGGTGGTGGGCTATCAGACATTGAAAATTTCCCCCTAACAAGTCAGAGAAAACTGAGGAATATGGGAGGTATACGGAGGTACAGTGATGTGTCAGGTCAGGTTTTTTTAGGACCCACACACACCTAACCCGTTACAAGAGCCAGTCCACACCGCCCAAGCGGCAAAAATATCCATTAATCAACGACCCAAAGTCGACCCGACCCACAAACCACCAACTTTATGCATTATAGTAGCACAATTTTCAGAGCTGAGCCCCTCTCCAAGGGGCTGATCCTGTTGCTGGGAGCAGCTAGCGAGCTGTCTAGAGCACTCTCTCTTCTTCTCTCCCCCGCCCACAGCAGTGGGAAGATCTGGGCTAAATTAACAGACAAAGTGTTCCAAACGTGTTTTTTACATTACATTTTTTTATTGTAGAATAGCAGCAAAACAAGTAACCCTTCATTAAAGACGTGTCTCTTCTCCTCCCTCTCTCACACACATTTCTCACAATGCAAGCATAAAATATTTGTCTCGATTTGAAGGTCAACAGAACCAAAACATGTAAAACAACGACCTCTTTGCTTCTTACAACACAGAAATCAAATTTCACTGTGTCACTGTAATTTGTCTTCTCTGTTTTATAATGTATATATGGAGACAGTACTATGTACTACTATATACTATTTTATTTGCCATATATACTTTATCCATCCATTCCTCAATATTAAAGCAAGATTACATAGAAAAATTGTTATTTTTGCAATTTAGTGCCCCCAGTTTCAGAGTGTGATACCGCTGTGGTAAATACGTACAGCTGTACACGTGTATTTGTTATGATTACATTACTTATGATAGCAAGCAGCCAAACATCAAGCAAATGCGACAACACAAGACATAGCAGCCAGCTAATATTACTTACTAGTCCAACAGCAGTCAGCCCAGCTCAGCGTCTGTCTTAGAGTCTTTTATTTCACCAAGCTCTCGCCAGCGACTAAAAGTCAGTCCCAGATTTACTCTTGTCCAGCGGCTTCTTGCTGGCTCACTCTCTCCTGATCTCTTCGTAGCTTCCTCTGTCCTTGGCGAGCTCCTGTTCTAGCACAACATTGGCTTCACTCCCCATCAGCATTCGCTCGTGCACTGGATCTGAAAACCTCCTCTTCTTCCCGGGCTCCAAAACGCCTGTGGTGCAAACACTAACAATCTACCAGTGCTCTGAGCTCACAGTCCGGGCAGCCCAGCTAACAAAGTGAGCTAACATTTGCTAACAGCACCTACAGTTTACAGCTATATCAGTTTACTTCAGGAAATTGTCTCACAGAGGCAAACCAGAAAACATTTTCTCAATAAAATATTATCCAGTTTCACCAAAATCAATGAAATAAATCCAACTTAGGAAGAAAATCACTGTTTAAGATGTTTAAATGAGAGAAATTAAGGTAATTTCTGCTGCAATTGTCTAAAGGATAGCAAAAGTTTCATCTTTAAATACGTAAGATACATCTTTTATTGCTTTAGTATGCAATAAATGCATCACCA
Source organism: Argyrosomus regius (assembly GCA_946959425.1). Taxonomy (NCBI): domain Eukaryota; kingdom Metazoa; phylum Chordata; class Actinopteri; family Sciaenidae; genus Argyrosomus; species Argyrosomus regius. Next base: position 7,849,739 of record OX336888.1, read on the forward strand.
TTACATATAGTGAAGCCTTGTTTTTCTATAAGTGATCAGTTTCATGCATTCAAGTTAAAAACATAAATAATGCAGATATTAGGAAGTTGACTCTTGATCTGTACGGTGAGGATTTTACCTGCTTTAGGGAGCTGTTTATCTCTGCTGGAATTGCTGGATTGTGGATATCAAGATGTTTTATCGTCATGGAACAAGACGAGTTTCTGTCATTAGTTTGCACCGAAGCAGAAAATATTCACCCTGTCACTTCCTCTCATGTCTTGTGACCACATTGTTATATCACTGTGTACATATCTGTATTGTGCCTCTATTTTTTGCCACATAAGTCTGAGTGATTTATTTGTTTTTATGTGGGAAGGAATAGCTGTCATGACATGAGTATTAGAGCCATCCAGTGCAACCTTGAGCTGATTTGTGAGAAGTGATTTAACTTTGGGACAGGAAACCTGGTTTTGAAGGCCGCTCTCTGTTTCCCAGGCTGCAATCTGTCAGCCTGCTAGAAGACGGCGGCCCCGGGGTCTGACGCATGCTGCACATGTGTCATCAGTCACTGAAGCCTCAGCTCACAGCCCATTTTTAACAGCGCTCCTGTCTGTTGTGCCTAGGTCGACTCCCAGGGGAACATTTTGCTGACAACCTTGGAGATCCACAACGAGGTGGGAGGGAATGAGATCACAACCACCGTGAGCGAGACCCACAACTCCACCTCCATGGTGTTCGACAACTCGGGGGTCCAGTACAGGAAGCCGAGCGCGCCGCGAGAGCAGGGCCGCCTCAGCCTGGACAGGAATGCACATCTAAAGAAAACCCGTCTGCGGAGACGATCCTCGCAGCTGAAAATCAAAATCCCAGACCTCACCGATGTGAACGCCATCGACAGATGGTCACGGATAATATTCCCCTTCACCTTCTCCCTGTTCAACTTAATCTACTGGCTTTACTACGTCAACTAATGCAACTAACTGATGTTTTATAACCCATTTCTGTTTCTGTTTTTGAGTGAACACTTCTCAGTGTAAGGAACATGTGCTAAACTCCTTATGAACTTTTTTTTAATCATAGCGAGTGGAGACGTTGATGACTGTCGCTCAGACAGTGTGCATCTGCACGGTTGTTTTACAGAGACTTTCATGTGCTGTAAATGACCCCCGTGAGGAGCCGGGACATTGTATCTCACGGATGGAGGCACAGACTCTTTGTGGTGTTTACAGGTCACTGTTTTAGGTCAGTATGGTTCAACAAATATGGTCACTGTGATTACTGCTAATGACAAGATTCATAGTATTATTACACCTCTAGTTAATCTGCACTTGGACAAATATGATCGTATACACACAGAACTCTGAGTTTATGACCTGAAGATGAGTTGAAGAGTTAAAGGAATGGTTCACTCTTTTGGGAAATACACATATTATCTTTCTTGCTGAGAGTTAAATGACTCTTATGCATGTACGCTAAATATGAAGCCAGCAGTCGTTAACCTTAGCATAAAGACTGGAAGAAAAACAAAGTGTAATTCCTTAAATCTCGAACTATTCCTTTAATTTGCCTTTGGAGCTGATGCCACCAACCTTCCACTTGTTGTTTTGTTTGAAGTGGACGCTGGAACTGCTGTGACCTCGCTCCTATGATTAACACTGGAGGTTTAACACTGTGTAAGGAAGGATGTCAAAAACTTAATGTTTTTATTAATAAGAGAGAGAGGCTGATGGATCCATACCAGCATTTTATAGAAACTGTCATTCTGTCATTCACTGCCAATATTTAAACGAATATTTTGACGACTTGGGAAGTACGCTTATTTGCTTTCTTGTCAAGATGGAGAGGAGAAGATCGATACCACTCGGCCAGTTAGCTTAGCCTAGCATAAAGACAGGAAACAGGCTGAGAAATGTAAAAAAAACCTACCTGTCGATCAAAGCGACACTGTTAATTCTGCATAACTTTAAGCCTTAATATAATTTGAACAGGTGAGTTAAATAGAAGTTCACCCTCAGTACAGTTGTCATGAACGGGGAAATTAGCTATAGAGACCAAAACTGTTTTTTGCACCAGGCTGTAAACATGTTTATTTCTGCTGTGAAGTTTTTAACATGGGGACTTATGGAGACTGACTCGTTCTGTAGCCAGCCTCAAGTGGACGTTAGAGGAACTGCAGTTTTTAGGTACTTCAGCATTGGCTTCACTTCACAGCCACGTTGCCGGTTGCCGCTTGCCGCTCATGAGTTACGTGCTTCTACAACTTCTTTGGACAAAGCGAGGCTAGCCGTTTCCCTCTGATTCCAGTCTTTATGCTAAGCTAGGCTAAGTGGCTGCTGTAGCTGTAGCTTCATCTTTAGCAAAAAAGACACTTTTCATCTCACTCTCAACAATAAAGTGAATGAGACTACTTCCCAAAATATCAAACTATTTCTTTTACATTTGCGATTACACATTTTGCTTTTCAGTATTCAAACAGCATGCCATATACCCAACAACAAATGGACAATTTATATCACATGACAGCAGACAAAAGGTTCCCAGGCTTTACAGTAAACATGTACATCTGATCAGTTGTTGCTCTTTTTCAATGTCACAATATTTTACTGATTTTGTGAAACGTGTTCAGTACAGCATAACTCACATGGCCTTTTCTCTTTCAGACTTCATGTTGTGTTGGGGACTGTCTCATGTCAGATTTCCGTCAACTTCTCAGAGTCAGATTTGTTGATTCTCCATGAAATTTAATGTACATACTGTAACTCTGAACATTTTCTTTCTGTTCACATTAATTACATGGCTTTGTTGTCAACAGTGTTTTTGCTCAATGATTTCTGGCCTCGCTGTTTTTGTTTTGTTAGTCCTCACACGACATTATGATTTCCTACTTGTGTTGTAACTATAAAACACAATATCACAGCTTGTGATTATTTCCATTCTTTCCTAAAGAAGTAAGAAATACTCTAAAGTGAAGTCGGAGTTGAGGGGGGGTTATATAGTATCTCCAAAACAGAAACAGCATAAATAGCTCGCAACGCACCATCTGCACTGCTCGAATGAGCGGCTCGCAGCACGTAGGAGTGACACCACCTGTCAGGAGTCCACTCAGCTCGACGACACCCGTGTGCAGCTGCCTGACGGAGCCCAACAACCCGTAACAAATCAAAAAACGGCACTAATAAACCGCTTCATATTTTTACTGCATGTGCCTTTAAAATTACCACAAAGTTAACCCTGTCTATTTAGTATTTAAACATTTTTAATAACATATAATAATGCAGTTTTAAGCAGATATGAGAGCAGCTCTAAGTGCTTAGAAATATAATTCTGTAATTGGTATAAAAACAGACAATCAATGATAACTATAATCATAAATGATGATATATGAACAAACACACATGATTAAATCCTTTATTGGCATTTATTAATACACCTGTAGAACAGGTCATGCACAGGTGTGTTTAAAACTTTACAAAAACATATCTGTTTAGTTCAAATTAAAAGATCTTAATTCAAGGTCCACTTACTAGATTTCTTCCAGGGCTTGACCTTCATCAGTGGACCGTGTTTGCTCAGTTCCCATGGGGAGTGAAGAAGAAGCACTGATATATAAATACACCTACTTATACACTTATACAACTTAAATAGAAAATAAAACTATAAAAAATAGTAAATAGAAACGTCTAAAATACACATTTTATGTCATCACATTGTGATCTTCACAGGAGTTATAGATAGACTATATTATAAATTGTTAAAAGCATTTGTTAATTGTTTTTTATTACACTATAAATGCTAAATAAGGCAGGTTGATAAAAAAGATGGTTGATGGTTGATGGTTTGTTATAGAATGAAATTCATTCATTCAAACTGTTAAATAATATTTAATACGGTGTTAACCTCCTCTGTGACAAAAGGATTTAAGATCTCAGCTAATTTAACGCAAATTACCTGATTCATAAATGAAATCATGTAATTTCTCTCATTGGATAGATTTCCCACAAAATCTATTGTCATCATAACAATATAAATGAAAATCGGTCACAAGTGGCATACAAACAAAAACTGGACTAACCCCTGGATTCTACCGGGCACGGCTCCTTGACGTTTCAGATTTGGTCATTTTTATACCCTGAGTAAATAAGCTACATAGTTGTTTCCCTTTGTCTGCAACAATTAGAAAATAACTTTTTATTTTCAAAGATTCAAAGAGATTTATTGTCATTGTATTCCTACAACGAAAAATTGTTGGCACTTCTTAAAAACAAAGGCAGAACAGAACAAAACGAAACAACAGCTTAGGACACAGAACATTTAAACAATACACGACAATACACAATAAATAAAGGTTAAAAAGTAAGTAAAATAAGTAAACTAAAATTAAGTGTATAAGATAAAGTGTCACAGTGTGAATTTTTATGATTAACCGGCTTTCTGAATACCGGCACAAGCTCACTCTCATTCACTGTCTATGTCGCTCAACCACCGCCCATTCTCTGTTGACTGTGGAGCAGTTTGACCGGTCTGATAGTTGAATTGGCTACCGCAATGTGATGTCAGATTGCGTTTTTTCCAAAAGTTGAATCTGGCTCAACTTCTTTGCCACCAGTTTTTTGTTTGTTTGTTTGTTTGTTTGTTTTTTGCTGCCCACACTGTAGCCAAAATGTAGTACACCCATTCAAATGAATGGGAAAAGATTTAGTCTGAATTGAACCTTGAGACCACAAATGCAAACCGCATTCTGGTGCTGAAGGAAATGTTGGAGGATCACCAAAGTCAGTAGGTTTCATCCTCTGTGGGCCATGAATGTCTGTACAAAATTCCATGTTAATCCCTCCAATAGTTGTTGAGATATTTCAGTCCGGACCAACAGACGACCAACACTGCTAGCACGATTAAAAATCCATTTGAACTGCTTGGCATCTCAAATATACTTTACAACCCAAACATAACCAGAGTTTGTTTTCATATATCATGCATATTTACTGTTACAGGATAATAAAGTCAAAGCGTGATGATTTTCCAACCAGCCAGCCAGCCAGAAGAAGCAATTTTCTTGTGGGGACCTCGTCAGCAGAAACAGGACTGAAACAACCATAACAGCGATATGATTCTTGTTTTATGGTGTGTGTATCAACAGCAGAGAGGTCACGGCAGAGCGGCTCTCAAATGAGCAACGCTGGTGTAATTTTCATAAGCCGTGAGACAACTGTAACAATGCCCTAACTCATTCATTAGTCATCTGCATTCTTCATTTATTCTCCGTCCTTTCTCTGCTGTATTATATTTCAACAAACGTTTGTCATTCTAATCTCATTTCAGTCACTACGCCTGTTTGTTCCTTACTCGCCCTGCGAGCCTCGCCCGCTTGTGTTAATGTTGTGATTGGTGTAGTGTTGGATGAACGGATGAACGTCTTGCGTGCTACGCTAAAGCTGCAATAATTCAATTCGCAGATTACATCTGATTTATAGTCGCGCACTTGAGATTAATGAAAAGCAGGTGTGTGTTTCACATTATGATGATGTGACACACGAGCTGCAGATATTCGGACTGGAATTTCTCTCATTTCTCTCTCTTACATTAGCATGAAATCTGGATTCTGTGACCTCCGGTCCTCTGCACTCTGATTAAATGGCTTTGTTCTGCTGACAGATGAGATTAATCAACCCACTGGCACAGTTCTTAGATGTAATGACTAATAACCATTGAATGAAACAGGGATGTTGTACACGTAGCAGTCCTCTGTCTTTTCTAATAACAGAATTTACAAACATATTTTATATATAATAATGTACTTTCGACTTTGTGTCGACAGCTTGAGGAAGACCTTTTCCTGTTTCAATATGACGACCATAAACAAAAGGTTTTCTGAGTTTGGTGTGGAATAACTTGAACTATAGGCAGAACTATGTCGACAGGCAGACAAGTCAACATATGGAGTATATATGTTACATTTTTAATGAAAAATTAAAGCAACATTGCGTGAAACAGGTTTTTTTTTATTTTTTAAAAATGGACAGCTGTACACGTGTATTTGTTATAGTTATATTACTTATAATCAAAAACTAGCGAGTCAGCAACTTTGCTAACAGCCAAACATCAAGCAAGTGCAACAACACAAGACTCAGCAGCCAGCTAATATCACTTACTAGTCCAACAGCAAGAAGCCCAGCTCAGCGTCTGTCTGTCGGCCTTTTATTTCACAAAGCTTTCGCCAACAAATAAATGTCAGTCCCAGATTTACTCTTGTCCAGCGACTTCTTGTTTGGTCACTCTCTCCTTTTCTCTTCTTAGCTTCCTCTTTGGTCTCTTATCATTATGTCCATAGAGGCTGCTGAGTCTGGTAACATTCCCTGCTTGCCCAGCTCCAGTTCTAGCACAACACCAGTTTCACTTCCTGTTAGCCATTGGCCTGAAAAACTCCTCTTCTTCCCTCTGGTCCAAAATGCCTGTGGTACAAACTCTAACACTCCCCCGGTGCTCTGAGCTCACAGTCCAGGCAGCCTGGCTAACAAACTGAGCTAACATTAGCTGACAGCAGCTACAGTTTGCAGCAAATCAGTCTCAGATTTACTTTTCTCTGGCGGCTTCTTGCTCAGTCACTTTCTCTTCGGTCTTTTCGCCTCTGCCATGAGTGGTAGGAGTCAGAGTGACATCAAAATTAGTTCAAATTATTCTTTGGTAGAAAAGTTATGTAATGTTATTTTAAAGAATAGAAAAATAAAATGCTTGCTGTAATAATTTTTCCTGTTCATACTGACTGAGATTTCCTCAGTATCCCATTTCACTGTCAACATGATGAGGGATAAATTCACCGGTGCTCATTTTGTCTAAAAATACTCAAAACTGACGTATTTGTTTCAGACACTTGAGAAGAAATATTAAAATATAAAATAAAGCATTACCAAACAAACCTACACTGAAAAGGCCTCATAAGCAGATTTTTGTGCTCTCTAAAGCTTTTGGCTCAAAGTACGATTTAAAGCCACTAGAAATGTCCACCAATCACTGCACGATGACACGATGAAACTGCAATAAAGTTGCTGCAGCACGTAGAAATGACAACTTCTGGAGAAAGTCTGATAAAATCCCAGAGGACACTGAACTGTAAACCCTGCATAAAAAAGGTATAATTAGGGTTTTTACAGGGAGACTGTCAGATGGGTGAGAGAGTGTCACTCAGTGACTGGCATGTAAATCAGCAATCAGATGGTACAAAGAGAGACCTTCTCACTGTGACGTTTCATGACTGAAATGACAATAAACAGTGAGATAATCTTAACCACAAGATAAGAACATAATACTACAGATTAAGGAATAATTTAATTATCGTTAGAATTCTAAAAAAAGTAATTTTCCTGCTTGTTTCTCACCTCCAAGTGTTCAGATGAACCTCGGGGCATGTGCGAGCAATAAAAGCAATAAAGCGACGACTTTATTGGACTTCTTTGGAAAACTACTAGGAAACTAATTAGACCAAGGCAATAATACATTTCTGGGTATAATGAGACGGACCCTTTGAATATCTGTACATTCACACAGGATAATTAATCTAAATGAGCGATATTAAAACTGGAGGCGGGAGCAACAACAGCAGCTGCCGTGTGAATGATCCCCCCCTGAGAGCAGGTGGACCAATAACCAGGAGGCGAGGCTGCAAACACAAATTGGATCTCTGGGTTTATCAAAGAAACTCTTCATCACCAACAGAGTGTGAGCACCAAGATGTATATTGATGATATCACAGGCAGCACCATTCTGCATGTCCGCTGATACATTGTTGTAGAGCATAAAAAATACAACTTGTTCACACAATGTGGTGTAAAAAAACACACTAGCATCAGTTCAGAGATCTCAGAATGGTTTGAAGTGGCTCTGACAAGCTCTGAAATGGTTCATTTTGTGACTGACTGTTATATATTTAGACATTTATTACCACACGGCCAACTTTCCGAAGAACGTCACACCAGCTGTTGTTATTAAGAGATTTGTGCCAAAAATATAGGAACTCATGAATGATTGATTTCATACATTGGTTAGTAACAACTATGGACATTATAAAACATGGATATTGAATCCGTGACGTCACCCACAGGTTTCTGAAGAGCTGTTGTGAAGCTCAGAGTGCGGTGGCCGTCACCATGTTGATAGTCCTTCCTCTTCCGCCTCCCGGCTAATCTTAAAATTGTCAAAGACGTGGATCATCGTCGGACCTGAGGCGGGCTGAATGACGCCTGGGTGCTCAAACAAGCCACCTGTAATGCCACCTACCTGTCAATCAAAGTGTTCACACTGTTAATTCTACATAACTTTAAGTCTTAATATAATTTGAACAGGTGAGTTAGATAAAAATTCACCCTCAGTACAGTTGTCATGAACGGGGAAATTAGCTATAGAGACCAAAACTGTTTTTTGTACCAGGCTGTAAACATGTTTATTTCTGCTGTGAAGCATTTTAACATGGGGACTTATGGAGACTGACAAGGAGATAGCCAGCCTCAAGTGGACTGTTAACTCAGAGCAGGAAGTGTTTGTGTTTGTACCAGAGGCATTTTGGAACACCAAGAAGAGGAGGTTTTCAGGCCTTGGGCACTGGCGAATGCTGACATGGGCCAGAGATGGTGTCGTGCCAGAACCGGAGCTAGGCAAATAGGCAATGTTACCAGGCTCAGCAGCCACTATGGACGTAATGTCAGAGGAGAAGAGAATTAAGAGGAGGTTGATGGAGGAAGTTAAGAACAGAAAATGAGAGAGTGAGCGAGCAAGAAGCCGTCAGATGCTAAATCTACGTTTCTACGCAACGTTGCTTAAAAAAATCGCCATGTGGTAGAAATAACAGCAAAACAGTCCAAAGTTTTTCCTTCTGGTTGGTCATCATTACCAAAAGAATAACAAAGTATCACTAAGTGCCACTATGACTCATTTTTTTTCACAGCATTGTGGCCGTGACATTAATGCTTTAATTAAACCCTTTTATGTCCTGATATGATTTATGCAAATGACCATATCCAGATGTGTAGCCCCGCCCTCTTATTATCAGGAACACCATTAATTTGTCAACAGAATAAACTACTCAGACAAATGTACAGCGGGTCCACAGTGTCACTGTCACGCTGGTTACAGCTTACCACCTGAACTCATCACTTTTATTAGCGCACCTCAGCTGGCTGTTAACGGTGCAGCACTGCTCACCAGCTGGGCTGCCCTGTGTCCAGATGGTTCTGCTGCATTTGCACCCAGATATATAGTCCTGAGAGCTGAGATGGTCTAGATTTAATTTAATTTAATAAATGTGTCACATAATCATTGATATGCTACAAATTCTATATTAGCCTCTCTGTAGCGGCTGGGTAAAGAAAAAAGTTCTCTCAGTATGTTTGTGTTTTTCTCAAAATCCACCCATGAACTCAGACTTCTCTCTCGTTTTGACGGGTTACACACAGAACATACAATTTAGTATCTCTCCAGAGTCGGCTTGATATGTTAATCGCTCGTTAATTATCAGTTGTACCATGTATGTGATGATACACAATTATCTGCACTTAAAATACCTGTTTGTTCCCGAATACTGACTGGTCGTTCTTCAGTTTGATTTTTCATTTTTAGCCGCACATCCTGACTTAAAGGAGCAGTTTGTAAGATTTAATGGCATCTAGCAGCGCAGTTGCGGATTACAAATCTCTCCGATTGCGTCCCCGTTCCAAGAGTAAAGGATAAACTACAGTTTAATATTTTTAAAAAACGTGTAAAAACATCAAAAGGGCCTATGTAGAGTTAGTTTAGTCTGTTCTGGGCTACTGTAGAAACATGGTGGTTCAACATGTTGAACTCCATGGAGGAGGACCTGTGACATCTGTAGATATAAAAGGTTCGTTCCAAGGTGGCAAAAACATAACAATTCTTTTTTTTTAGGTGATTATACAAGGAAAAAACATACACACTGCATCTTTAAATATCTCAACAACTATTGGAAGGATTCCCATGAAATGAGGTTGACCTTACTGAAATGTCTTGTAGTACAGACATTCATGTCCCATCAGCCTCAGCTGCATCTTATGAAATTTCTGCAGCAAGGGGTTTCTCACACCAAAACAAAAACAGAGGACGTAGTTTTATGACATTGTGAAGCAGCGTGTGATCATGGGAGTTGTTGTTTGCTGGTGATTGGAACTGTTCTTGGCTTCATTGGCTTCACTTCACAGCCACGTATGTTTGAGCTTGCAGGCAACGGAAAGAAACACCAAGTGGCAACCTCCGTGACTGTGAAGTGAAGCCAATGTGGAAGTGCCAAAAACTGCATTTCCTCAAGTGTCCACTTGAAGCTGGCTACAGAACAAGTCAGTCTCCATAAGCCCCCATGTTAAAATGTCCAACTTCACAGCAGAAATAAACATGTTTACAGCCTGGTACAAAAAACAGTTTTGGTCTCTATAGCTAATTTCCCCGTTCATGACAACTGTACTGAGGCTGAATTTTTATAGAACTCACCTGTTCAAATGATATTAAGACTTAAAGTTATGTATAATCGACAGTGTGGCCGTTTTTGAGAGGGTCAAGATGGCAACGGCTAATACTAAAGTATTTATAATTAAACATGGTGAGATTTTTAATTTTTTTAACTCCACAGATCAGCATCCATATTATCAATGTTAACTTGCAACTTTTGTTTTTTTCCTCCTTATATCATCAACATGCCGTGAAAAAAAAAGAAAACATGCTTACTGTACTGAAAAATTAAAGCTGGAATGAAATGACGTGGAGTTAAATCATTTTTTTGCAGGGTTAGTATTTGTGAGCAGTCAGAGCACAAAAACATAATATATCCATGCTTTTCAAGCTCTCATCAATTTCAAGCGTGGACTTACAAAGGGCTTGGTAAGCAGTCGGTGCGCTCCAGAAAACTCACCATTAGTTCAAGGTCAGTAACCAACACGGAGTGATTGCACATGTTTTTAATGAATTTCATACACAATTCAAGGATGGGGAAACATGAACTATAATCATTCATTGAATTATTTAAATTGGTTTATAATAAATCAGAAGAAAGAGGCGCTGTTCTATAAAAAATAATCACATTGTTCAGTTTCATGTGGAAGATGAGGAGATGATCTTATAAAGGAAACAAACAGCTCTCCAACGCGGCTCCTGAGATGTATTTTCTCTTTTTTTCTTCTTCCAGTTGATTCGATATCTCACAGTTGAACCTTTTTGGACTTGGCCGTGCACCGTCAGCAGTCTTTGGCAAGCACAGCATCTCAGCTTTTCAGTGCATCCTTTCTATGGCCTTAGTCTCGCTCTCTCTCTCTCTCCCACTTTAACGATACCGTCGTTATTACAATCAGCAGTAATGCCCAGGTCGTTGACTCTGTTTTGCTTATGAATTTATGTGCGTGTGTGTGTGTGTTTGTAGCCTGATTTTGGCAGAAGGCAAAATTAATGTGATTAGTTACGTCCTTTTAAGTAACGAGCAGCTAGAATTGCAAACAAACGAAGCACAATTAGTTCAATTATTCATCCTATCATGTGAAGTAGCTGCTTCAACCGTTTTGATTCAGTTAACATGTTTTATCTTGCAAATATTCAACCTCATATGAGACCAACTCAATATTCAAATCCACCTTGAATGAGTAGAAAGGTGCTATATAAGAACAGTCCATTAACTGTTTACATGTATATGTATATAGCACCTGTGATATTGTACAGCTCTCTCTTGGCCTAGGCTGGTGGATGGTTTAGGCAAACCTCAGCACTCTTTACGTAACTCTTTGATTCTGCAATAACCTGAAGGGGAAACTCAAAACCTAATTTTTTACCTAGTATAAAGCAGAGAGCTGTATCTTCAAAGATATTCTGGTAATCCCACAGATGTCTTCTGCCCGCCTGGAATGACAACATTTTTGCCCGGTGGAAATCAAAGTTTCAAATCAATATTTCAACAGACCTGTGCAGCAGACTAAGTTCCAGCAAATAAAAAGAGCAAAGCAGCTGAAATCATCGATCAGCCAAATGTGGTTGCAGCTACTGCAAATCCACGCTTGTTGCATTGTTTGTTTTTTTATATTAAAAGAAAGAATAAAGGTCTCAGGGGGAAATATCTGCAATGCTCTGTGTTTGATTGACAGCAGCTTGCAGGCTGCCAGAGTAACCATAAGGAAGGAGGGACAAAGTACACAAACTTGTGCTGTAGCCAAGCAACAACCTCCATGACTGTGAAGTGAAGCCAATGCAGAAGTGCCAAAAACTGCAGTTCCTCAAACGTCCACTTGAGGCTGGCTACAGAACGAGTCATTCTCCATAAGCCCCCATGTTAAAATGTCCAACTTCACAGCAGAAATAAACATGTTTACAGCCTGGTACAAAAAACTGTTTTGTTCTCTATAGCTAATATATTAAGGCTTAAAGTTATGCAGAAGCGTGGACGCTTTGATTGACAGGTGGGTGTCGTTACAGGTAGCTTGTTTGAGCACCCAGGCATCATTCGGCCCGCCTCAGGCTCACCCACCATCCACCATCTTTTGCTCATTTTTAGATTAGCAGCAGAAGCAGGACTTCCAAGATGGCCACCACCCTTTGAGCTTCACAACAGCTCTTCGGATACCTGTGGGTGACGTCCTGAATACGACGTCCATATTTTATACCATCTGTGCTCAACAGCAGCCTTTGTACTGTATGTGGTATACGAGTAGGCAGGTTCTCAGATTTGATTGGCTGTTGAATGTGTGATGAAATGACAGCTAATTGCAACATACACACTACAAGATTATATATAGGACATGTGCAGCGTAACTGTTGATCAAAAGCTAATGTCTCTTACATTTGTAAATGTTTATCTTTATCTAAATGTCCTGTAATGTGTGATCTGGAGTCCTGGAGTGAAATTTTAACAAACTAAATCTAAACATGATGACTAATAGACTGGGGACTGCTGAGTCAGTGTTCAGTGCTTTATCACAGGTTGTTTTTGTACTGTTTCCAGGAAGAGTACTCCAGGGCGAGTGCATTCAGATGATTTGGCCACATACCGAACTAGATGGCTCAAAGTTCAATTAATAAGTAACGCTGAAATAAATAAATAAGTAATTAGATATATATCTACATGAATCAGTATCAACTTAAATAAATAATAATTGGTTTATTATTATACGACTCCATTCCAACTATGTAAATTATGTTTTAATGACTTTACTGTTCTTCTCTTCTTTTATCTGTTACGTGATGAATTTATTTTAGGAGGACGCTCGCTTGTCAGTCAACCTCCAGGGGATCAAATGATGATGATTAATTCATTATATGTTTATTAATTCAGTTGTGTTTTGTTGTTTGTGGTGTCCAAAGTCTCACAGTAGCTCAACCAAGTCAACAAATAATGAATGTTGCTGTGCTCATATATCTGCCCTCCGAGGTAATTAATAAGTAAGTCCTGTCCAACAGCAGCCTGCCAAAAAGAAAGAAGAATAGTCAACGATGTGAGTCTAATGACCGCCGTCACTGTTAGAAACTGAAGGTGTTGCAGGTGTGTTTTCCCTCCTCGCCACACAGTACCTCCCACTTTATAAACAGAGGGCTTTGTAGCCAGGCTGCATGTTTTTCTAAAAATTGAGATTATGTTATGCTTAACAGTTGACATGAATGTAATGAATGATCTTTGATCTACTTTGTTAAATATTAGAATTGATTCTGCGTTTTTGCACAACATGGGATTAAAGTTGCCTCTTTCTTTGTTTAGGACCATCACATTCATCATGGCAAGAACACTTAGAGATTTCTTTGAATAAATAATGGATAATTGATGGCAACACGTGTTTCCTGGTGGTTTGTGGCTCCAGTTTTAACCTTATAACATAACATTCACATTCCTCCCACTTACAACCAACCACATTTTGTCTCTCATTTCCTTTTATACAAACACATGATTTCATAATTTAACATTTATAAATACAACAATTTGAAGATACAACTAGACTGAAAGTTGGATTAATCTGGACCTTAATAAATCACCCATGTGACATTTGTTTATGTATCTACATCTACAGTTTTGACTAGGTAAATTCATCACTGTCAGGTTGCACACATAGACAGTACAAGTTTCTGAAGAGCCGTATGTGACGCTCATTAAAAATTCACCCTCAGTACAGTTGTCATGAACGGGGGAAATTAGCTATAGAGACCAAAACTGTTTTTTGTACCAGGCTGTAAACATGTTTATTTCTGCTGTGAAGTTGGACATTTTAACATGGGGACTTATGGAGACTGACTTGCTCTGTAGCCAGTGGAGTGGACGTTTGAGGAACTGCAGTTTTTGGCACTTCCACATTGGCTTCACTTCACAGTTACGGAGGTTGCCACTTGGTTGTAGTGCACCTGAACACTCTCTGGTTGGACACTTGAAACAAATGTTTTGACTGATTTTACTAAATGGGAACCACCAAACTGTCATAAATCTCAAGATCCTGGAACATTAAATCCTGGAAGAGTCAGAGCCTCTTATAGAATATCCCATTCAAGGGCTTTCTGCTTCCTGTGGTGTGGACGTGCAAACAACACTAAACACATCACAGATTTGTTGTCTTGTCTGTAAACGGTCCTACGATGCTAGATAAAATTTGAAATCTTTGCAACCACCCTGCAAGTGTCAGCATCAAAAAAGGCAGCAGACTAAGCAAAGTTGTCCCGGTACAACACTCACCTTTAACCCTGCATGTAATGAAGCATCCTGTAGATCATTGTAATATCTCTAAATAACATTAGCTCTATGATGCTCCAGTACCTTGGCATACTTCATCGGAGCTGGCAGGACGCCCAGAAGCCCTTTAAATTAATGAGATAACTGTATGCTGTGTTCACCTGATTTCTCTGAGCCTGCACCGATACTGCAAGCACACACTTCTCGTGCAGCACCACTTCAGGATTCAGCCTCAGGATTCACTTTGCACAAATCTAGAGAGAATTTGCATGTCAGTCAGGTTGAGACTTGCATGTAGAGCAAGAATAGAGAAAGTAGGGCTTTGGATCTTTTTGCTTTTACCTGTGTAGCCAGTCAGTTTACTGAAGCCAAGTGTGAACTGATTGATGTAATCATACAGGAATGAGGCTGTTCTTTTTTAAGCAAAGTACCTGGCCACGTAACAAACAATGGCAATAATATGAACTGTGTGATAGCTGGGAGTTAAACACTGCATAGAAAGTGGTATCTTTGTGATTTAGCACCTCCAGTTTGCAATATCACTGTGGTAAATAAGGACAGCTGTACACGTGTATTAGTTATGATTATGTTATTTATGATCAAAAACTAGCTCAGCGTCTGTCTTTCAGCCTTTTATTTCACCAAGCTCTCGCCAACGACTAAAAGTCAGTCCCAGATTTACTCTTGTCCGCTTGCTCTGCAACTTTCTCCTTTTGTCTTCTCAGTTTCTTCTATCAGCGTCACCTTTGGTCTTTTTGCCTCTCTCATTATGTCCATAGAGGCTTCTGAGCCCGGTTACATTGCCCACTTGCACAGCTCCGGTTCTGGCATGACATGTAGAAAAGCTTTAAGTATAAACGCCAGTTTGAAGCTGCTATAATCAATATTTTTATACCAACAATGGATCGAATGATGATGTGTAATCATAGTGATGAACCCACAGAGACGTTTCACTTCCTCTCAGTTTTTCTACTTCTGCATAGTGCATAGTCATCTAGTCATCATCTATAGTCATAGATAGCTGTTTTTTTTTTGTGACATTGATATCACTCACAGATCTGTATGAAATATGAAGCTACCAATAACAACCAGCTAGCTCAGTATAAGCCTGGAATCAGGGGAAAACATCTAGACTGGCTCTCAAAAACATACTCTTACATTACAGGGTGATAATATGTCAGTGTTTTGGTTCAGGTTCATTCAGGTTTAAGTTTTAAATGCTGGAGGTTTCATTCTAATGTTACACTACAATGATTCTTAGATTGTAGACTGTAGAGCAGTGGTTTGGAGACCCCCCCATCACAGATAAATCTGAGGGAGAGATGATTAACAGCACAGGAATGTAAAAAAAACATGTCTGCTTTTTTCTTCTGTATAACTGGCAGTAATTGAGACGATAATGTTGCAAGGAAAGTCATAAAAAGTTATGCTAAATGAACTTCTGACACCAGCACACCTCAGGAAAAAACTCAAACTCTGATCAATTAACAAAACTTTTCAACTATGCAACCAGTCACTCATTAAAGTGTCTTTAACATATCGAATATCGTGATTATTTAACTCTATGTGCAAATATCTGTTTGATTACACAATTTACTGTATATTTGGTAACAGTGACCCCGTTGAAATCACTGCTATAGAGTTACCACAAATCAAGTCTCCAGTATTTGAACAGGTCCTGTTGGGTTCTGCTCTATTTTAGAAGGACATGAACCCAAAAAAGTGTCTGATCAGCTGGATTTAAAATCACAAAACCCTTTAATGAAATTTGAACTTATTTATGAAAACCTACTGCAAGCAGAGATGTCTGCTTTCTTTTCTTTCTTCCCTCTCCTCTGAGATGTGTCCAAGTCAAGCCCAGCCTTTACAGAGGTTACTGAATCAGTAGCACAACGCTCCCTCTGAGGCAGCACAAACAGCAGAGCCAAAAGCTTGACGTTAGAACAAGTCTCTTATGGGGAAATGAAGATACTCGTGGATGCCGTTTTTCTGCTTTTTTTTTTTCCTATTCTGCATCACTCGCTGTATAACTCTTCAAATGAAGGGCTTGCAGCACAGAGCTACTACTCCCTCAGGCAAAACCTCAGCCTCCGTGTCCCCCGGTAGAACAGGGTGTCACTGAATTCAGCCACCGTCAGCTATTATAATGGATTTTTTTACCCATGAATCTAAAACATTATTGAAGATTAAACAGTGTTTCATGATACTTGATTATTTGAATTTGCAACTGGATCATCCCGTCATTGCATGTAAGCTCAGCCCCTGGCGTTTATGGATTACTAGACTCCCCCCAAGGTTCAGGACTCTCCTCTGTGTGACACTTTGCCCTTAATAGCCGTATTCATCCAGCCATGCTTTGGTTTGTTTGGCTCTCCACGTTACATGACACAACACAGTATAGAAAATATACTACAGTGAATTACCCAGAGTTTGTTTCTCTGCAAAGTATGTCAAAAAATACATTTCTCTTTACTCCTCACCAGAAATACCTCAATAGAAGTGCAGTGAGGATTAGAGGAGAGGAGAGCACAAGGAGGGGGTAAAGAGGAAACTTAATGCAGGATATGGCCTTTGGATCATAAATGAGGAATTAATTAATGACTTCATGCCAATGAATGTCCTGTAAAAATAAGCTTTATTATAATTTTACTGCATTACGTTGGCTTCAGTACACATACTTCTAAACAGTATTCTGGATAAATGGTTACCTTTTGTACCTGACTGTTATTTAAGAGATTGTTCCTGCAAAGAAGATGCAAGAAAAGTCGTGTTTACACCGCTCACAGGTCATTACATCCATATCAGTCTCAGCCTTCTGTACCGGGAGAGATCAAAGCAGCAGCAAGAGACAGTGTATGGAAGGTCATTTAGACCAAAAATCATACATGCCTTTTGCATTCAGTCATACTGTCACACATGTTGTTGGCATCTGACGTCAATACAGGTGAGTTTTAAGTCCAATAAAACATACTGTGTGTAAAAATGGCTTTTGCTGCTCAAGATTAGCTTTTATGTGACAAAGTGAAAGTTTGGTTCAGCCAAATTCTTTTGCCCCTCACTAACCGGTATGAAATAGGCGAGACTCTGAGGTCTATTACGTATGTTGAACTCCCCAAATGTTGTGGCAGATGATAAACACAGACTAAACGTAGCCACAGTTAGACCTTTAACACTAGCTGGTAGCATTAGCGACCATTTGTACATGAACAACACATCCTGCTATATTTGTAGCTTAGCAAGACATTTAAGGAAGCAAGTGTTGAGCTCATGGTGGGAACTGTTGGGTCTCACTGTATATGTATTGTAATACAAGGACGGTGATTTATGACTTCAGCACCCAGAGGCATGGATTTTCCACTCATTACGCTGATATTCAAAATGGAAATCTTCCATCACCTGCATGACAAATAGTGACAATCTGCAATTTTATGTTAGATTAACCTTAATGACACATTAAGTGTCATTATATAAGAGTGGCATTAAAGCCACTAAGACTGATGGCCAGAAAGATAAGAAGTAATCATCCAGCCTTACTTCACTGCAGAGGCTTCCCACATTACATCATATAACACTGTATACCACAGAGAGTATACCACAGGGAGGAACACTTTACTTCTTTAGAGGACAACCAGTTTGGGGAAAGTCTTTCTCTTCCTGCTTGTCAAGTTTGCTCATCAACAGTCATCTGCTTTAATGAGGACAGACCATAGACAATATAAAACATGGACAACGTATCCGTGACATCATCCACAGGTTTCTGAATAGCCTTTGGGTAATTTAAAAATGGGCAAAGACATGGATCATCGGTCGACCTGAGGCGGGCTGAATGAAGCCTGGTTGCTTAAACAAGCCACTTGTAACGATTCCTACATGTCAGTCAAAGAAGTCACACTGTTAATTATTCATAACTTTAAGCCTTAATATAATTTAAACAGGTGAGTTCTATAATAATTCACCCTCAGTACAGTTGTCATGAACGGGGAAATTAGCTATAGAGACCAAAACTGTTTTTTGTACCAGGCTGTAAACATGTTTATTTCTGCTGTGAAGTTGGACATTTTAACATGGGGACTTATGGAGACTGACTCACTTTTGTAGTCAGTCTCAAGTGGACGTTTGAAGGAACTGCAGTTTTTGGTACTTCTGCATTGGCTTCACTTCACAGCCATAGAGGATAATTTAAGTACTGAATACTTAAAATACAATAAATTTATAAAACACTTTAACTAATATTCTTACAAATCCGGTATGATTTGTAAGAATATGAGTAATGTAATCATTCATCACATCATTATCAGATCAATTGTTGACTGATTTTGTTGGACATTGTTGGTGGCAATTTGTCATTTTCTTTCTCTCTGTTTAAACTCAGTCTGGAAAGTCACGACACTGTCAAATACGTCCTTATTTCGTCGTCCCATTGGGGCAGTAGAGCCGGAATAGCAAAATAATTTCTCATGATTTATGTGCAATAACTCTTCCTCAGGTCTACGGGATCAATACATGCCCAAGAACAAACTGCTGTTAATTTTGAATTAAATATTGATTCAAGTCATTCAACAATGTCATGGGAATCAACTGTGCTGCTGCTATTTTTCATTTGAAAGCAGCATTTGACATTAGAGTAACGTTTTAATTCATCACACCGCAATGTTTATTCATTACATATCGTATGGGGAGTCTAGATGCTATTCATTGTGTGGTTTTTTTGGCCATAATAGAGGCATGGGTCAGGAATGGCAATGTCAGACTGTCAGTCCAAAACTTTCCAGATTGAAATAACAGCTATTGGTTGGATTGCCATGATATTTTGTACAGACATTCATGGTCCAAATGATTTGTTGTTCTCCTGACTTTTTCTCGAGTGCACCCATAAAGTTTACATTTGTCTCGATAACTATTGGACAGATCACATTTAAATTTGGTACAGACATTAATTGTAATAACACTGTGTAACTTTTCTACCATAAAATAATAGATTCAAAATATTTTGATGCTACACTGACTTGCAATCAGGTGAATGTTGTCTCTGTCATTCACTATATGTCTGTTTCTGCACTATGTAACTTTGTTGTATGTTGGACTTTATGGCACTAAGTCACACAACACCAACTATTTCACTGATTTTGGTGAAACTGGATCATATTTTATGGAGAAAATGTTGACGTCTGGTTTTCCCTCTGATGTCCTCCGACTGCTCCGCCTCAACTCTACAAAGTCAAGTAAGTAAACTGCTGCTAAATAGCTAACATTAGCTCAGTTTGTTAGCCAGGCCGAAACGGAGTGTTAGTGTTTGTACCACAGGCGTTTTGGACCAACAGGAAAAAGGAGCGTGGGGGAATGCTGACAGGGAGCGGAGCCAGTGTTGTGCTAGAACTGGAGCTCGGCAAGCGGACAATGTAACTGGATTCTATGGACATAATGACAAAGGAGAAGCGGCTGAAGGAGAGAGTAACTAAGCAAGAAGCCGCTGGACAAGAGTAAATCTGGGACTGACTTTTAGTCGTTGGTGAGAGCTTGGTGAAATAATAGGTTGAAAGACAGACGCCGAGCTGGGCTGACTGCTGTTGGACTAGTAAGTAATATTAGCTGGCTGCTATGTCTTGTGTTGTTGACCTTGCTTGATGTTTGGCTGTTAGCAAAGTTGTCAACTTGCTAGTTTTTGATCATATGTAATATAATCAGAACAAATACACGTGTATAGCTGTTTGTATTTACCACAGTGGTATTACACTCACAATGTTGCTTCAAAAGTTTCATTTTCATCAGGTTAAAATTAACATTTTTTCAATACTTTGGACCACGTAACCAAATATCTATAAGCTAATCACATTGCTATTGGCCTCAGTTACTTTGTGTGTAGTGCTAATTAGAAAATGAAGACGGTAAACATGGTAAACAATGCACTCATTAAACATCATATAATAGGTATCATAAAGCAAGCAATCCTCATAAACTGTAACTGTGATCAGCCCCCTCAACTCAGCTCTCATATTCAAAATTTATTTCTGTAACAGAACAAATAATCATGAACTCTGGGTTATTTATATCTCACTGTGATAATCAGAAGATCAGATTCATTTGAGGAAAATCACATTTGAGATTGATCATTATCTGCTTGACAGAAAGTGTCTTCCATTCTCTGCTTCAATTTTCACATCTGACTGGCATGTATTCACCACTCAGTCACTGATTGAAGGGTCATATCGTGGCCGTAGATTCCAGTGTCTTGTAATTAAAAGAGCCGTACCCTCTGGCACAATGTGCCCATTGTTTATGTGAGATCTCTCTCTCTCTCTCTCTCTCTGTGATTTCCCAGAGCCCCACCAGCTGCACATTTCTGCAGATTTAGCAAAAATGTCTCCATTTTGCGGGGAAATTCATCAAATCAATTATTGAGTTAATTACTTTGATTTATTTGGGCCTCTGCACATTGAACTTCTGAATGCATTATACATTCAAGATGCAGTCAGCTAAATCCTTTGATAACCGGATCGTGCGCACACAACAGAGAGTGACTGGTGTTTTTATGGATCAACAGTGATAACAAAAGAGAAACACTGTGAATAATGAGGTTTTTGTGAAAACGAGAATAAGATTCTTCAGCTATGTTAGCGGCACTGTGAGGCTGCACAATGGTGCTTTTAGATAAATGCAAACATCAGCATGCTAAGACGCTCACTATAATATATGTTTTAACATCAAAATCATAGTTATGGTGTTAGCATGCTAACATTTGCTGATTAACACATAATAGTACAGCTGAGGCTGATGGAAATGGTATTATTTCTGCAGGTATTTAGTCAGAAACCACGGTATTGAACAAATTTAAAATTTGACCTAATGATGGTGCTAGATGAGAAGTCAGATGATCAAAGTTAAAATAATTAATCCTGCAGGGAACATGAATGTTTTATGACAAATTTCATGACAAGCCATCCAATCATTGTTGAAACATTTCACTAAAATACCATAACCATAAATCTCATGGTGGTGTTAGAACAAAAGTCAGGGTGGTGAAACCCTGAACTTTTAATAGGATTCATCCTCTGGGGACTATGAACATCTGTACAAAATGTTGTAGCAATCCATTCACTAGACGTTGAGATTTTTCACTCAAAACCACCTCAATGTTTTTGATACCACTAGAAGTGCATTAGAAGCATCCCAGAAGACAGATGCTGTGACCAGCCACGCCAAGCAGCATAGAGTAAATTGAGTAGACACAGAGTAAACGCAGAAACGGCATCATTAATTTTCAAAATAAAACACCCTGTGCAGACTTCAAGTCATAAAAAACAGACAAAAAGGAACTATTTAAGTACATAGCCTACTAACTCGTAGTAAAAGGGAAAACAATCAAATCTGAGCAAGTTAACAAAGTCTGGAGGACAAAAAGCCTCCTGGTGGGATATGAAGCCACGTGGAGAACGAACCAAAACAGTGTTGTGGCCGCGACGTCACAGAGCCATGGCTGGTGGAATCCAGGGGTTAGAAGAAAAGTCAAGGGATCACCAAAGTCAATAGACATCACTCTCTGAGGACCATGAAATTCTGTAGCAAATATTGCACCAAACCATCCAGCAGATGTCGAGATATTTCACATGATATGATAATCTCCAAAATCACTAGGATTCATCCTCTGAGAACTATGAATATCTTTATTAAATGTCATGATAATCCGCCCGATAGTTCTTGAGACATGTCACAAAAAGATGAAAATGTCAGTGTGCTGGTGTCGTTAAGCCAGGCTGGTGATCTCCTGACTAAGTAGGCTTCATCCTCTGGGGTCCATGAGATATATCACCAAAACAGTTCACCGAACCGCTGACATCCACAAACTTGATATGTGCAACTGTTAACAGTAATTTAAGTTTAACTTGAACAGGCATTGTAACAGTTTGTCATGTTTAGTGCCTCAATCTAGATTTACCAGTCATTAAAGATTCTTTGACATGTTCAAACAAAACTCTGTCTCTCCTCCAAAAGGTATCAAAGTCATTTTTACCTTGCCAAATTTTATCTTAACAAATTGTCACTGCAGTTTCCAGCTCCACTCCCCACTTTGTGTCACATTCTCCGAGGTGCAGGATTTAAAAGTAGGATGCTCGGTCGCAGCTAAGGGATATACTAATTTTAAACTCATCTACATCAAAATGGCAACATGTCTCTTTAATTAAGCAGACCAGTATCCACATCCTGAACTCTCAAGAGAAATCATCATTCAATGAGCTTTCTCGTTAAACACCAATCAGACCCTGCATTTCTTTGTACACAGGCTTTCACTTAATGCTACTGCACTTTACATTTGCTAATAAAAGCATGCCACTACAGCCTAAACACCCAGAAGAACCCAGAAGACGTCTCTGACTTTATTAAAGTTAATGTCATGCTGTTAATCAGACTTTTCCGCCAGTGCCTGAGGGTGTGCTGGTAATGCCTCGTGGAAGTCTCTGCGATGATTGAAACACTAATTTCCAAACCAGCCTCTCCAGTTTCCCTGAGCAATTTGGGGACATATTTGGTGTAGGTGTTTGTCATGGTGGTATCCCCAAAGAAGGTGTGGGTGGGTACCAAAGGTTCAGAGGGTCTAGTTGAATGCTATAATATGATATTCTCCATAGCCTGGATTTTTCTTTTTGTACTTTCACAGATAATAAAAGGTCACAGAAGCTTGCTTGTCCTTTCAACATGTGTTAAAGGATTTGGAAAAGGCCAGTGTCAAACTCTACAGGGATTTCTATATGATGTCTGGGAGGATGAAGTACCAGGCTGAGCCTTTCTGTCCTCAGATACCCCCAGTAAGAACTGTGTTCATTATATCAAGCGTGTTCAAGTAGGGCATCAGACAGAGATACCACTATTGATGGTTAAGGCACATTTAGGCATCATTCTTTTAGCCTTGAGTTTGAAGAATACAACTGTACATTAGTGTTAAGCAGAGTGGGATGAGGGTAAGCACGATATGATAACGTGGTTTTCTTTAACACACATCTGTGTGATGGTGAAGTGGCTAAATAAATAAGATTAGTCACAGTCTCCAAACCTAACAGAGGTTCCATCACAGAGTTACCAGGTAAAAGCTGAGAAACTGTGCGATCAGAAGGACGTCAAAGTCAAGTTCAGGTTTTCAGGTTTTATTTAGTATAGTTTAAAACATACACATGATAACAAACAATACACAGAGAGGCAGAAAACCAAGTGCCAACCTAGAAATGCCAAAAACTGCAGTTCCTCAAACGTCCACTTGAGGCTGGCTACAGAACGAGTCTTGAGAGATTTGCAAGGAGGCAGCAGAGGCAGGACTGCCAAGATGGTGGTGGCGCCTGTTACACCTATTTTTAGGTGTAACAGGTATAACCAGCCAGAACCAGAACCAAAGTGAATAAATCCTCGAGCTAGCTTTGCTCAGACCTGCTCCAACAGGTGCTCGTAAAAATTTTCCCATAGAGAAACATCAGTGTTGAATCTGGATTACATTCAATGGCAACAAACAATTTTGAAATTCTTGCTTCTTGATGGCAACTATAGTATGGATACCAATAGATTATGTTTCTGGGTTTATGGGGAAATGTGATTAATGAAAGTGTGATGAGTTAAACACCATCCACACCCTTATTTTCTGCCTCGCCTCATAAAGGACACACTGCTGCCTGCATTGACACGTTTGGGTTAGCTTGTATGCAACGTCTCTTTGGAACAATATACTGATGGACTTGTTAATCCAGTCTAAAACCATGTCCCTGTTACTGTTAGTGGAGCTTGCTTTAAGAGTTAGGGCTGTCCCTTGTATCCTTAATATGTATCTGTTCCACCTCCTCACTATGAATGATTAGGGCAAGTGAAACTATTCTTAGTTTCACTTTAAAAATCCCACCGGTTATCAACAAGCTGCTGTGGTTGCAAAGTAGTAATTAATGTCATCACTGAAGCAAATGTTTAATTAAGCAATTTTCACTTGTGAACATCATCTCGCATGAATAAATGAACCAACAGTCGCTGCATGTTAATAAACCTAAATGATATCGCTCTTTTAGCTTTGTGGAAATCATCTCCCCTCCTCTTCAGAATCTCGATTCTCACCGACGCTTTATTTTCTCATTTTTGGTACGAAGCGTTCATCAAATGTGAAATCTTGAAGCAACTTTGCTCACTTCAAAGTACAATACACAAGCTACTTCTAGGCCCATGCATGACGAGATATGATAAACACAGCCAGACAGAGGCAATATCCTGATATTCAGGCTGAAGAAAAGGATAAGCAGCTCATATGAACTAGATTGTTGAGCTGGCCTAATTTAAGCTGTCTAAACAGGGTCTAAACATATAGGTTAGAGGAGCTGAACACAATTTAAAGTGACATGAACACTATGACTTTTGGACTTTAGATGTTTTCTATCTGTCATGTGAAACCTGCCTGGAGGATTTCTAACTGCTGCTTGTACAAGTAAGTAAGTACGATCATCTTGAAGCAGTCCGAATGTTTTCCTGACACTCTGACCCTGATGTCTCTCAACATCATCACAATTATTGACTGAATGATGGAGGGAGAGGAAAAGGTGAAGCGGGACCAATCAGAGCCAAGTTGTCAAGTCCTTGCCGCCGACGTTTATTGATGATGATGAGCGATTGGCTCTGGAACTAGATGACCAAGTGTCGTCCTGCAGCCTCCTTTATCAGGACGGTAGGCTAAGGTGGAGTGTTGACCTGAGCTATTGGTGGACTGGTGGACCAACTCTGAGGACAGTTGTGATATCTTTGTTTGGTAGCCAGACATTTCCTCGAGGTGTTTGTCCAGTGGTCAGATTCAGAGGGGCTTCAATAGTCCCAAACCAGTTATCTTATTGACTAAAATTAGAAGTATCTGTCCAAATTAATGCTCTGACAAGAGGTGACATTGTCCTCTTGTCCCAGATTTAATCAGAACCCAAATTAGAGTTTTCCACAGATGTTTGAAAGACATCAAAGTGTCCAAAACTAGTTTTTATTTAGACGTCTGGTGACGCTGACTGTAGGCTACATGACACAGCGGAGCCTCTTCAAGTATGAAATTATTTTAACTGTGATTTTACATTTTACTGCCCTGTGATGAACTGGCAAGTTGTCCAGGGTGTACCCCTGTGATCAACAGGTCAAACCCTTCCTGTGAAATATCTCAACATCTACTGGACGGATTGTTTGGTGCAATTTGGTGCAGACAGTATAAATATGAATACGTATTCATGACATCACCCACAGGTTTATCAAGAGCTGTATGTGAAGCTCAGAGTGTGGTGGCTAATCCAAAGACGTGGACGTGGATCGTCGGTGGAGCTGAGGGGTGCTGAATGACGCCTGGGTGCTCAAACAAGCCATCTGTAACAGTACCCACCTGTAAATCAAAGCATAATTCTGCATAAATTTAAGCCTTAATATAATTTAAACAGGTGAGGTTTATAAAAATTCAGACTCAGTACAGTTGTCATGAACGGGGAAATTAGCTATAGAGACCAAAACTGTTTTTTGTACCAGGCTGTAAACATGTTTATTCCTGCTGTGAAGTTGGACATTTTAACATGGGGACTTATGGAGATTGACTTGTTCTGTAGCCAGCCTCAAGTGGCTGTTCGAGGAACTGCAGTTCCAGACAATGGAGCCTACTCACTTTGGTGATCCTGTGATTTTTCATGTAGATTTTGGTTTTGTGGCTTCTTTCTGTATGATATTTGTGGCTGTGGACGTGGTTGTAGTTGGAGCGGCCTCTCAAGTTGGCAGTCCTGTCCTAGTTGATGCAAATGCCGGTCAGGTATCTTGGAGAAGTCTTGGAGAAGGCAGTTTGCCAAAATGTTTAACTTTATGAGTTGAAGTAAATACATCAGAGTTATGAGTGTGCAGCTTTCCGCTTCTCTCTTTTTTACTATGTTTAAGACGCCTCTATCGCCTATATATCTCCACTGAATGACTAAACACAGAATGAACAATTGGGAGCGTTTCTTTTTTTATTGATCACTCTGGTGTTGGACTGCATCTAAAATTCCTGCAGAACAGAATAGACTGAGAACAGTGCATATTACACTAAACCTCTCTGGCAACATTTACTGCAGTAATAACACATGTAGTGTAAGAAGCAGGTTTTAAAATGTCCATAATGTGTTAGCCCGCATTTACACATCATACAGTACATCATTATCACATTGTGACTGAACCAGAATCCTGAGACACTGCATAAGGAAGTTAAACACATGAAGGATTTTAATCATCCATCTGCTGTTTGTTGCAGCACAAGTGTATTTTTCCTGTGTTATGGATGCCATCTGCAGTAACTGATTACCTTTGCAACAACGGCCTTAAGCCGCTGTACATCATTTCAAACAGATTGATCTGCAACTTCAACAGAATCAGCAGGTTTTCTCACCTGGAAATCAGTGCGCTGGGTAGTTATTGCTTATCTGTGTGACAATGGTAATATCCATCCTGAGGGTTCATTATGAAAAAGAGGTGAAAGAGGCCATCTTCTTACCTTTATGTCTGTCCTCATGAGTCCAACTTGATGGGTTTTATTTAGCTGAAACATTGAAGATAAAGACTTAGTACTAACTTTTGAGATTCAAGATCTAGTTTTTTTGTTTTTGGAACATGTTCAGGGTGTCGAATCATTTCCACACACCAGATTTAAATAGGACAGCAGCGAGACAGATAGTTAAAAAAAACAACAAAAAAAAAACTGGCATATTTTGTTATCGTACAAGAAGTCTGTCTGTTTCATTTACATTTATGGCTTCCTCGTGGTTTCTTAACACCTACAGATCACTTCAGACAAACCGAGGTGCCAAACATCGCACTGTCTCTAGGCAACAGGAGTATGCTATTCTCAGTATAGACATTGTCGGATTTCACAGGCCTTCCTGCAGAAATGTGGCTTCATGTCCAAGCCCTCATTATTTGTCAAGGTCAAATGGTTCCACGAGAGAAGAAATGTGAATTGTGTCTGTTGATTTGAACACAAATGAAGAACTATGATGAAATATTTGTCATATAACTACCCCCCCCCTGCTCATTTATACAATTCTTCTCCTTCTCTGCACCCCCACACACAAACACAGCATACATGTGTGCACAGACACACGCTGTAGTTTAGACATTGTACTGAGAGTAGTGAAACACCAAGTGTGTACTGTCTGGAGTATCATGCCCTCTTCTGGCAGGTTGTTTGCTGTCTGTGAGACAGGATGAACTGCAGCTGTTGCTCTGTTAACCTCCAATCTGCTCAGTGTATTCACATACAAGCCTTCACCTACAGTCTTCACTGTTGTTTTTAGTCTTATTGTAAGATTTTAACTGATGAGGAAGAGTTATTTTCCTGTTTTTGAAAAGAAGCAACTGCTGCAAAGAACTCAAGTATAATACTTGTTTCAATTTTGCACAATTGCCCCGTCTGAGAAGATGTAACTATCAAATATTTGGCATTTGTGCTGGAAAAATTACTAAATTCTCACTAAATTCTCCAAATTCTTTGGAGGCCTGAGAGCTCAGCACACTGCAAGTTAAAACAACACTCCATAGAAATTCACTTAACATATTAGCTAAATTCACTTCACTAGTAGCTATACTGCCGTGTCTCTGAGGCACCACGATGCCTCATGTGTCATCTTTGTGTATGTTGGTGTTTCTGTACACTTTGTGCAGCCTTAGCAGATCTAGATAAACTTGCTACGTCTGCTCATAAAATGTTGATTGAATGAATAAACATCCATAATATCTGTGATATACAGTAATGCAGCGGGCTGTGAGTTTCCCTTCAAGGGCAGCATGTCAGTTCCCGCTGGGAGGGCACAGTTACACTGAAGGACACCAGAATGAAATCAAAGTGAACACAGATGGAGAGTGAACTGGTAATAAAACAGGAATGGAAGAGTGTCAGCATCTCATCACTTCATCTCATGGCATGTCACCATGGAGACGCAAAGAGGTTTCTTTAATATTCATTAATAAAATCTCGTGTTGTGGACACATACGTACATTTGCTGCTTTTTTTCCCCTCCATATTTACAGTCAGAAAAGAAATTATCCAATAATTGAGGGTATTTTTTTTATAGCTTTGAAAGAATTATGGGGAAACCCTGACCTGAGGCCGGCTCCATCAAAACAAGGAAGGATAGTGAAGGGACAAAAAACATGAATATGAACTTTTTTATTTTTTAATAAAACAAGCAAACATAACAAACAAAACACAGGGTGTTTCCATTTAACACAAATAATGTTAAAGGTCCAGTGTGTAGGATTTAGTGGCACCTTGCAACCAAATGAATACTCTCCCCCCCCCCCCCCTCCCCCAAAAAAAGAAAAAAAAAAAAAAAAAAATTTTTTTTTTAAGAAATAAAAAAAAAATTTAAAAAAAAAAAAAATATTTTTTTTTTATAAAAAAAAAAAAAAAAAAAAAAAAAAAAAAAAAAATAATAAAAAAAAAAAAAAAAAAAAAAAAAAAAAAAAAAAATTAAAAATAAAAAAAAATTAAAAAAAAAAATTTATTTTTTTAAAAATTTAATTAAAAAAAAAAAAAAAAAAATTTTGTCCAGACATCCTCCGCAATGCAACCGTTAGCTTCCCTTTCCCATGTTTGTTTATGTAGGTGCTACTTGTTGTCTTAACTCCTTGAAGTCTTGAGATCATTCTAAAGCCGAGTCCACCCTGTAAGCTACAGTAAAGTTCATTTTTGAACACTTGAATACCTGAGGAAATCTAAGAAAGTCACAACTGTTTAGTTTCTTCAATGTATCAAAGCTACTCACTGACCCCTGGTTAAAAATATGAAGACCAAAAGCAAATTTACCAGATAAATATGGGAGGGCATTCTTCCTCATTATATGCAGAGAAAAGGAAAAAATAACACGCTCATAAATTACATTTGTGGTGGAAACCAGAGTTGAAGGTTTTGTGACACTGTTGTGACACCAGATAATGACAGCCTACATGTGAGTACATTTTGTGATGTTTGACCAGAAACCTTACTTCCCAAAAAAGGAACAAAAATATGGGATGATTTTATTTTCAGTTGAGAAGCACGACTAGTTTTTTGTTCTCCTGCTTGCTCAGTACAATAGCTGGCTTTTTATTTTTTTTTTTTAGGCCAGCCTCTTGTTTCAGATCCACCTCACTCTGGTCATTCATCATGGGGAAATTGAATTGTTCTCCATGCCAAGATGCCACAGTGTACAATCAGCCATTAGTTTTTAGCTCAACAGCTGGAGGCCCCTGTAGCAAATTGCTGTATACTGCCCTGGCAGAGGCCTTTGATTTATCTCCTCTGGGGAGCCTGCTGGCTAAGTGGCCAGTCAATCTCTGGAGGTAGCCGAGCTTTGAGTCTCATGTTCATTCAGTGTATTACAGGGCCCATGAGTCCATGTTTCTTTTTTACAATTATCCCTCCACAATATATAAATGTACACTGAGTTTTTGGCACTACATCTATGATTTTTTTTTTTTATATTATGATTTGTATTGTCATCTACAACATAAAGACCTATGGTTAACCATAGGGCACTGTACAATCTAGTTCTACAAACTAGTGTATAGGCAGAAAGTATGCTTTTTCACAATAAACATCCATAATATCTATGATATGCAGTAATGCAGTGGGCTGTGAGTTTCCCTTCAAGGGCAGCATGTCAGTTCATGCTGGGAGGGCACAGCCCCGTTGACGTTACTCTGAAGGACACCAGAATGAAATCAAAGTCAAAGACAACCAAAATAGTATTACAACGTAATGTACAGATATTCACAAAGCAAAATAAAATAAACAAACTAATCAATTAATTAAAATAAGTAATAATAATACTAAAAATAAAAGTGGAAATGGAAGCATAGCAACAGCAGATATAAACAGACAGCGGATACAAATAAAAAAAAGTAAAAGTTACATTCACACATACACATATGTGGCCTGATATATTTTTGTTATGTTTCTATTATTTACGAAAGCCCTGAAAAGTCCCAAAAGGTAATATGTTTTATCTCGTGCGCCAAGATAATTAAATTTTAACACAAGATAAAATAATATTACCTTTAGGGACATTAGGGGCTCCGTACTATTTCTGCGTGGCAGTAGCTCACTCTGTAGGGATTTGGCTTGGGCACCGGAGGGTGACTGGTTCAAGTTCAGTATGGACCAAAGTATGGAAGGTGGACTAGTAGCTGGAGAGGTGCCAGTTCAAACTCCTGGGGATTGCCGAGGTGCCCTTGAGCAAGGTACCAAACCCCGCCTAACTGCTCCCAGGGCGTCGCTCTGTGTGGCTGCCCATCACTCCACCATCTCTCTACATTTGCATGTCTATGAGTCCTTTGTGGTTGTGTGGTTGTGTTTCGGGTAAAATGCATGTAAAATTCTAATTTAATCTTGCTTTTGTGTGGCTCTCTTGTTATTTTGCCTTGTGATTGTCTGTCAAAACACTTTGTAAACTCTGTTTTTAAAGGTCCAGTGTGTAGAATTTAGTTGCATCTAGTGGATGAATTACTGCATTGCAATCTCCTCACATCACCCTCACCTTCCTAGTGTAAAGGACAAACAACACTTTAAGGACCCTGTTTAAAGTCAGTATTTAGTTTGTCTGTTCTGGGCTACCGTAGATACACGGAGTTTCAACATGGCGGCATCCATGAAAGAGGACCCGCTCCCACTGTAGATATAAAAGGAGAATTTTTAAGTAACAAAAACAAACAAAAAAAATATTTTCAGGTGATCAGACGTGCATGAAAACATAGTTATATGGAATATTATATTCCATGTCTGACTTATTCTGAAAATAAAGTCCCCTCATCTTACTAGGTGCTACATAAATAAAGTTATTACTATTCATATAAAGAAAAAAGTGTCATTTTTAAGTGTTATAACTCGTTTTTTCTTTGTCATCAAACTGTCTTCTTACATAAAAAAAATACACACACCTTTCACTCCGTCGATATTTGGTAGCTTCCTGTGAGCCAATGTAAACTCCAATAATACCGCGTGGCACTTGGAGACACAGAAAAAAACTCCAGGTTGGCTCGAGGAGGGGCCTGCGGGTCAGATTTCCCCCAGAAGTGCGACCCCCCCTGACCCGCTGACGATCATCCTATTCGGGCGCAGCCTGCGCGCCTGCGCCGATCTACAAGCGTAGCATTAGCACCGCTAGCACTGACTGAGCCCCATCCGCGTGATATACAGATCAGCGGCGAGGTCCAACGTATGCCTCCCTACTATCTCAGCATCCTTCCCAGCAGTAGAAGGGGGAGAAAAAAAAGGAGAAGCTAAACAAGCAAAAGTTTTCCTCAAAGAGGAGTCGACATGGATGAAAAGGAGCTGTTTGTGTGACTAAAACCAAAAAAAAACAACTGACGAGAGCTTTCTTCCCGCGGTAAAAGAATGATAACATAGCTAGCACTTTGTAAAAAAAAAAAAAAACTCAACTTGTGTGTGTGGGAAAGTTTTTAAAGCTGGGTACAAACGGCTATGGCGCGAGAGAGAGAAGACCCCGAGATGACCAAAGCTTCAAAAGTGAAACGACAGAGAAAGAAAAAGACCAAAGAGAACAAAACCAGGACTGTCCACGCTAACATACTGTATGATTACTCCAAGGGAGAGGAAAACCCGAACCGACACTATGCAAACAACAAGATTAAGACGACCAAATACACTGTGCTGTCTTTCCTGCCGAAGAATCTCTTTGAACAGTTTCATAGGTTTGCTAATGTTTACTTTGTTTTCATCGCCTTGTTGAATTTTGTCCCGGTTGTCAATGCCTTCCAGCCAGAACTCGCTCTGGCTCCTGTCGTCTTCATTTTGTCTGTCACTGCCATCAAAGACTTATGGGAGGACTACAGGAGACACAGGTCGGATAAAGAAATCAATCACATGGACTGTCTGGTCTACAGCAGGTAAGTTAGGCCTGAATACCAGCAGTGTCCAGCTGTTGCTCAAACTTTATGAGTGTGTGTGTGTGTCAGTATTCATTGTGCAAACTTTCCAGCTGATGGAGGCAGATTGTAAAAACAAAAACAATCAGGACTTCATTTTCTTAACTAACCTACCAGATCATACAAGCTGGCCTCCGTGCTACAGAAACCAGCTGTCAGCCTCTCAGTTTTTCAGCAACCAAGATGAGAAATATGAGGAATATACACAACCGGCCGCTTCATTAGGTACACTTGTACAAGCCAGTGTGATCTGATGCAACAACTCTGCCATGAATTCAACTTTTGAGAGGTGTTTCTAATATTTTGGCCACCCCAACATCTGTATTGTTAGGAAAATAGTAACGCTAACCTTTCTAAATAACTAACTAACACGTCTGGTTATGGTTAAAAGGATAAAAAGACCTAAAAAAACCCAAAACAATCAGGACCTTTCTTAACTAACTTGACAGATCATACAAGCTGGCCTCCGTGCTACAGAAACCAGCTGTCAGCCTCTCAGTTTTTCAGCATCCAAGATGAGAAATATGAGGAATATACACAACCGGCCGCTTCACTACTTGTACAATCCAGTGTGATCTGATGCAACAGCTCTGCCATGGTGTTGCTAATATTTTGGCCACCGCAACATCTGTATTGTCAGGAAAGTAGTAACTCTCTCACCTCTCTAACCTTTTTAAATAACTTTATTTATGTAGCACCTTTTTAAAAACAGCGTTTACAAAGTGTTTTACAGAGCAGTGAACTCGACTGAAGGCAAATATATATAAGATGGAGGCATAAAAAGGGAAAAACTGACATTAAAAAGTCACGTCTGGTTATGGTTACAAGGATAAAAAGACCTAAAAGAAACAAAATCAGGACTTTTCTTAACTAACTTGACAGATCATACAAGCTGGCCTTCGTGCTACAGAAACCAGCTGTCAGCCTCTCAGTTTTGAGTTAAATCTGGCTAACACATGAGGAATATACACAGACCGGCCACTTTATTTGGTACACTTGTACAATCCAGCGTGATTCATTACTACAACTCTGTCATATATTCTACTTTTGACAGGTGTTTCTAATATTTCGGCCACCTTATTTACATACAGAGGGCCATAATATTAGAAACACAAGTCGATATAGTATTAATAACTCTGTTTTAATGGCACCTTTAAAAAAAAAACAAACAGGGTTTACAAAGTACTTTACTGTGCAGCAGACTCGACAGAAGGCCAAACAACTTAAGATCGAGAAAAGTACAAAGTAAAACACGACAAAAATGAAAGTCACGGAAAACATATACATGATGGGGGCATAAAAAGGGAAAAAGTGACATTAAAGTCAGGTCTGGTTATGAGTAAAAGGATAAAAAGACCTAACAAAACAAAAAATCAGGACTTAATTTTACTAAACTAACTCGCCATACCATATAAGCTGGCCTTCGTGCTACAGAAACCAGCTGTCACTTTCAGTTTTTCAGCATCCAAGATGAGAAACTGAGTTAAATCTGGCTAACACATGAGGAATATACACAACCGGCCACTTCATTAGGTACACTTGTACAATGCAGATAGATAGATAACTTTATTGATCCCTGAAGGGAAATTCTTCTGTTACAGCTGCAGTTAGAAGTATTACAATCACAAACAGGCGTACGATATATACAAAAGGCAAGATATCTTAAAAGTGACTACAGTATAAATATAATTAAAAGTCTAAGGGACGGAAGAAAACTGTTCTATCCATGTTAAATATACAAAAGAAAAAAAAAAGACTGGGGCATAAAAAGGGAGACGCTGACATTACAAAGGCAGGTCTGGTTTTGAGTAAAAGCATAAGAAGATTATAAAATCTATAGAAACCAGCTGTCAGTCTCTCAGTTTTTGAGGGTCCAAGATGAGAAATTAATAATATTTCAGGCCTCTGAGTTAAATCTGGTGAACACATACACTTCTTTAGGTACACTTGTACAATAAAATGTGATTTATTACAATAACTCTGGCATATATTCAACTTTTGACCACCTTATTTACATACACAGGAGGGTCATAATATTAGAAACACAAGTCGATATACTGACCCTTTTAAAAACAAGGTTTACAAAGTGTTTTACAGAGCACTGGACTCCACAGAGAATAAAAAGTAAAAAACAGAAATACTGGCTTAATTTGGTTAAAAATAAAAGAATAGCAGGACAGCAACAAGAGGGACAAATACATATAAGATGGGGGCATAAAAAGGGAAAAGCTGATGTTAAAAAGGCAGGTGTGGTTATGGGTAAAAGGATAAAAAGCTTGTGCAATTGAGTTTTAAGAAGTGATTTAAAAGAGTTCACTGCAAACTACAACCCCAATAGCAAACATATAGTTAAATTAATCCGTCTCTGACAGTGTCAAGCTTCGTCAAAGTAGTATTTATGGCCGAGCTGTAGTATTGGATCACGTTGTATCGTTTAAGTGTACCTAATGAAGTGGCCGGTCGGTGTATAATCCCACGTGGAATCTTAAAGTCCTGAAAGTCTCCAGCTTATCTGTCAGAGAGGTGTGAAACTATGTTCCTAACGATACAGATGTTACCTCATTCATTACGAGTGATTATGTTACCTGACAACCTGTTTCTCTCTCAGGCTTCCTACTACTACTAACTATTCCCCCCCGGTTCTCTGTGTGTGTGTGTGTGTGTGTGTGTGTGTGTGTGTGTGTGTGTGTGTGTGTGTGCGCAGAGGGTATTTTGCTAATGAAAAGCAGCACTGTCGTCCATGTACAGAGCATAATTCATGGTAATCAAAAGGCTCAGTGTTTAGTGGCTCCACAGTTTTTTGCTAACTCTTGACCCAAGTTGTTCTGTCAAGGTTGGACATAATTGAATTTTCTTCTGCTGTGGCGATATTGTGCAAAACATCTCCCTTTTCTTCAACCTGGCAACAGCTGACTTGACAAAAGAAGAAAAAAAAAAACCCTACATGGCAGCTTTAATTCATTTTTCTCAAGGTTAAATACACAGCCGCTTAAACGATCTATCACTCTTGTTTTCTCTGGAGAAGTTTTAACTGCAGGTCGGCCATCTCTAAATGGTTCACCTAATAAATCTCGCCTTGTATTTATGATATAAGAAATACCATTTTTATCAAAAATGCTAATATTTACAGAGCCTGAATGATGGCCACATGCTGGTAAATGTTTCCTCCCGTTTATCACGACTGATTTACTCCCAGTGATTCATCCTAAATGTGGATTTTGGAGCAGCTACAGAGATGACACACCCAGTGAAATCAGGCACTCGCACTTATGAATTGAGTTTGCAGGAATGTAAATAGTTTGCTCTTAATCTACTTTTACACAGTGCTAACAACATCCGCCGCCACCGCCGCCGCCACTGCTGCTGTCCCGTGTCTGGACTCCAGGTCACTGAACGTCCAGCTCGACCACAACAGCTTATCCTGCTGTTTTCTATCCAAGCTGATATATTCTTTCGTAACTGACCGGATGATTAATTAGTGACGTGTGTGGGCCATCTTTTCCGCCGCTCTATTTACTGTAGTTCTTTCGTGGTCATGCACAAAGAACGGTAGATTTCACATTTAAGCAGCAGACTTTTGACCGCCAGTAGACCGGAAATAATTCATTTTCATCATACAGAGTGTCCCCGTTCCACTTTTTTTGTTTGTTTCAGACAATATTTCTAACGGGGGATTAATGTAAGTTTAGAAAAACAACTGATAAAACAATAAGATATTGTATCATTTAGAGATTATTGATACAAAAAGCTGTGATCTGGACTGTTTCACTCACTCTAACATTAAAGTGTTAGCAGTAGCTGTGACTTTTTCAAACAAAGATCACCAGTAAGAAGAGCGCTCGGGTATTTCCAACAGACATATTATTAGATGACTTGGTATGTTATGGTTACAGAGGGGTTATGTACATTTAATAAGGTATGAAGTCAAAGATAACATAAACCATGTGCTCATTAGATTCACGCATATATGAAGTAATTTCACCCGCCGGGGAAGCTTTTTTTATTCACGTGTTTTCAACAGCTAATTGTGTTTTAGTTCCCGGTGATAATTTGTGGCAACCTTACAGTTACAGCATATTTTTATTTGTCCGGCCTTTTTTAACAGACGTGCCATAGAGTTAGGCTATCGAGTCTAGCTTTGCAGAGATCAACAGTTCATTGGTTTTCTGCCCTCACAACTGGCAAAGGGTTTACTGGTGGTGTGTCTGTTTGTGCTGAACGTAACCGCTGTGAAACAATCAGGAAATAACTTTTTATTCCGCTGATTAATCGGCTTTATTGATGCCGGTGCTCACTCACTCTCATTCACTGTCTATGTCGCTAAACTGACGCTTTCTCTCAAACCATCGGACACAAACCAAATTAAACTTTAGTCCATGAATCCATGAGTTTCAGAAACATTTCAGGCTGACTGTGGAGGTTTTACCAGGGACAGGGTCTGGTGTTTTTGCTTGAAAAATGACTTCCATGGTGAATAAATTAAAATAAATTTTCTCCTTATCGACTAATATTTGGACTCGGAAACTTTGAGCAAACATAGACCTAAAATAATGTATCCTAATGTAGCATAAAGTCATTTTATTTCATGAACCACTTCAGGGAAATAGTTGACTCTTTCTGCAATAGTAAACTTTACATATCTGGGTCACATATCGAACAATTCTGTGCTCAAACTTTGGCAAGTCTATGGTTCGTCCTCAGGCTATTGATCCACTTTCAAGCAATGGAAAAATATGGAAAAGAGCAAATGTTACTGACATAAGTTTCTAGTTTGCTGTTCTGTTGGCCATCTGTTTGTCCAGTCTAGAATATGAAGTGCATGGAAAAGACACCACGTGTGTATTTTCGATGACAAAATTCAAGGAAAGGAATTTTTTTATATACTCGGATGTGAGTCATTAATGCCAGGGGGGTTGTTGTGTTGTTATGAATAAATAACAGAGTTTTTCTCCCTTCCCTTTCACTCTCTTTCACGGTTGTTTCTAGCTTAGTGATATGCATTATTTAGCATATTTGCTCCCAGGAATATCTCGTTATTGTTCAGAAATGAACCCTTAGTGGAGTCTTATCCATCCACGAGTGTTTTTGCACGTTAATGGTTGAGAATGCAGCAACTTCTGCTCAGAATAGTGACCTTTACAGTCGTCCTACCTAACACCACAAACTCACTTGTGGTGAGATGACTCTGACGTCTGTTGATATGAACTTAAAATAGAAAACCTGGTGTTGTCATACGAGTGGTATTGTTCCTCTTTTGTTGTTTATTTATCCACCTAAAAAAGGGCTTATCTCATCCACCTACATGTCAAATCTGTAGATGAGATGCCACAGTGTGGACATTTTTTGTATTTTGATGGGCCTAGTCACACTAAGTGTGGCGAGGCAGACTTTGGAAGCAGCTTTTGCATCAACAAACAGGCCGTCTTCTTTTACACATCACATATTTGCTGTCCCGTACAGATTTATGGAAGTCGAGCTGAAGTTTCTGTTTATAGAACCACCAATTATTGAAAACAATGGCCCCCCACATCTTTCAACCAGCAGCTTACAGCAACTGTTTGCCCCCATTGTTCTGGCAGAGTGGAGAGACGCTATGTGGAGAAGTACTGGAAGGAGGTGCGGGTGGGAGACTTCATCAGGCTGCGATGTAACGAGATCCTCCCCGCCGATGTTCTGCTGCTGAGCTCCAGCGACCCCGACCGCCTTTGCCACATCGAGACCGCCACACTGGACGGAGAGACCAACCTAAAGCAGAGGCAGGTCGTCCGCAGCTTCTTTGACCTGGTGAGACAGACGCTCCTTTACTTTTTTTTTGTTTTGTTTTGTTTGTTTCCATCTTGTCATAAATGGCCCACACAAGTTGAGTCTGTTTTTAGATGCCTGTAAAAATGTTGTTTTTGGATGCAAAAGTTCATTCTCTAAATTTTGAATATGAGTTGTGCTTCCAGCTATTTCATGGTGTTACTGAGGTCATGCAGTTTACTTTCTACCCAGTATCTGAACTTAGAAAAGTAATCTCCTTGTGTTTTAAATGTTTTGTGCACACAGCAACTGGAAATTAGCATTTACGCATATTAAAGATGCTCAAACATCATTTTCAGTTTTACTACTTTGTGTTTTGAAAGTTACATTTTTGAAGTTGTGTTTGCAACCTAGTTTTTGCTCTTTACCTAACTGTTTTTCTACATTACTGACAATAATGGCAATACTGGGAACCAGCTTATCAGTACAATCAATACTTCTCTGTGAAACTATGAAACATGTTAGCGTGTAAACATCAGAAGATTTGGTTGTTTTTAACAGTTTCATATCTTTATGAACTGAATAAATTGTTCTGCCTGAAACATATCTTTTTTAAGATACTATGAGGCTGCTCACATGTTCACCACCCCAGGAACAACACAGCACATCTCATTAACTGCACCTCAGGTCATCTAAGGGTACATTCAGACAGGATCAGGTGCTGCTGTGAATCACTGCAGGGTTGTCCAACAACAACTTGTGTTGAATGTAACCGCTGTGAAACAATCAAGAAATGACTTTTTATTTCGCTGATTAACCGGCTTTATGGATGCCGTTGCTCCTTAACTCTCATTCCCTGTCTATGTCGCTAAACCACTGCTCGCTCGCTCTAAAATTGCGAGCCAGACTCAGATTTAGAAGCTGTGTTCATGAAATAAACAAAGCCAGAACACAACAGGTAGAGTATCAGAGAGTTTAGTCCATGAATCCACCTGGATAGTCTCAGTTTCAGAGACAGTTCAGGCTGACTGTGGAGGTTTGACTGGTCTGATCATCTGATTGGCGGCCACAGCGTGACGTCAGGGTGTGTTTTCCTAAAAGCTGGATCTGGCTCAACTTCTCGGCTGCTGGCCGCTGCATTTTTTTGGGGCATAACACTACCTGTGTTTTTGCCACAGCGCCAGATCCTGAATGTCTGAATGTTTCCTAATAATGAAATACTCTAATAGTAGTCACTTCATATATGCTACACAAGTTAGATCTTTTTTTCCATCATTGTAATTTATGTGACAGACATACTAACTAAACTACACTAGATTAGTTTGCATTAGTTACAGCAGTTTTGCAATAAATCCTCCCTTCATGATGTTTATAATGGTCAGTTTTTGAAACTGTTTCAGAGGTAATCACTTGTGATGGTGTTTAATTGTATTGTGTTCTATTGAGCAATGTTCCTAATATTTTGGCCTTCTCATCTACATCACTGAGGGACTAAATATTACAAACAGCTCTTAGTGTACTGAACTGAACAGTTTTTAATTGGGCCTCACGGTGTCTGAGTAATCAGCTGTTTGTTGTCTGTTTGCAGGATTGTGATTTTGACCCCCTAAAGTACAACGGCGTGATTGAATGTGAGAAGCCCAACAACGACCTGAACAGATTCAGAGGCTACATGTGAGTACTCTCTCTTGTTCTGTGCAGTATGTGTGACTGATGGCAAACAATTGTTTTGAACCCAAAGAGGCTCAAAACTTTCTTTTTTGTTAACTCACATTAAATGTTTCACTTTCATGTCACTGTAAATGAACGCTGTGACATTTTGAGTAACGTTTTAACTCCAAAATGGAAATAATGTAACACTGCGGTTTGTTGACAGGCCAGAAGTTTCTAACTTATAATTATGACTTAAACAGTTTTTCCAAGTCAAGATTACGATTTGCCTTGTTGGGATGTGGTTGCGGGGTTTTGCCCGTTTGACCATGCACATTTGAAGATGTATGTGCTTCTTCATGACTGACCAGAATAAACTGAAGCAGCAGCAGCTGCTCTTTGCAAGCCGGATTACTGAAGCTGTATGTTTCCAGACTTGTACAAGAGCCAGCGCGAATATTTAGCAACAACTTGCCCCCTCTCTCTCAGCTGATTTCCTGTGTTACACCTTACTTCCTTTCTGTCTGTGTTTGCAGTAGAAATGCCAGAGGTTACAGGATATGTTTTTGACAGAGAGATAAGTAGGAAGCTGAAATTCAAGTTTAACTCCATGATTCAGCTCATCCTGTTGTAGTACTTTGTTTGTTAACTGCATTTACTAATAACATCCGTCAACCGGCTTTAATATTGCACTGAAATGTCTGTAGTACACAGCTATTTGATATCTTCTGTGGCTCTGAATGAGCTTTAAGTCTGAAAATAACCCTGACGATGTCATCAGGGTGATCTTGGCTTGGTTAACAAACTGGAGGTGTGAGGCCTTTACTGGGCAAGGTGGGACTAATTAAAAATGCTATTGAGTTCCTTTGTGAGAAATGTACAGTAGGATCCAGTGTTTTTGGAGCTTAGCCTACACCAGGGGCTAAAATAAAGGACGTCTCAGCATTTTATTTTATCTGTCTGAGCTCTGAGCTCCCCCAACATTGTAGAAATTGAACACTAAAATGATGAAGTACCCCTTTAAAAACTTGGATGGCACTTGGCATCAGTTAGCACCACTGACAGTATAAAGAATGGACAGCATATACTTGATGTCACCTGTTTTGAAGCCTAAAATCTCTGGCTCTAGCTGCCCCCATCTTGGAAATCTTGCCTCTTCCGCATCCCAGCTAATCTTAAAATCCTACCTGTCCACCTACCTGTCAATCAAAGCAGCCTATAAAAATTCACCCTCAGTACAGTTGTCATGAACGGGGAAATTAGCTATAGAGACCAAAACTGTTTTTTGTACCAGGCTGTAAACATGTTTATTTCTGCTGTGAAGTTGTGACATTTTAACATGGGGACTTATGGAGACTTGCTAACTTCTGGATCCAGCCTCAAGTGGACGTTTGAAGAACTGCAGTTTTTGGCTTCACAGACATGGAGGTTGCTGCTTGGTTAGCATCTTCAGTAACACAGTGGAAATGGGCTATTTGACGCATGCAGTGTTTGTGTTTGTTGGTTGTCTGGAAACTTCATGGTGACGACATGACTCCAGAAAGTCACTGCCCCCGGCTCAGAAATAGTTCAGTACACAACCCCACATAAATCTACAAGGTAGTGTTTTTACACTTCAGTATAAACACATAAAGTAAAACATGTTACTCAGTGAGCTTTAGAGGTTTGTGTAGGGAGACTTTATTGCTTTTTGCAGAGCCAGACTACCTATTTCAAATCTTTATGCTAAGCTAAGCTAACCAGCTGACAGACATGAGAGTGGTATCAATGGTCTCGTCTAATCCTTGTCAAGAAAGCAAATGTTGAGCTGTTCCTTTAGCATATTCATGATCATGTCTATCAGTGGGACGCAGCCTGCTATTATCAGATTTGAGACCTGGACTTACGCCAGGTGTATCTCCTCGGCCTATTCATTGCATCTCCTCGCTGGGGCATGTTAGATATGTTTGAGTGAGGCACAAGATGAGAAACTGTCCGGTAAAATGGCCGGGGCTGACACGCACTCACATGATTATGACATTTATTCTTTGCTCAGAAGGAGACCAGATGCTGCAGGTATTCAGTTGCCAGGCTACAGTGGAGCACAGGGCACAGCAGCAGAGTCGAATGGGAGGAGGAGGAGGAGGAGGAGGGAGTTGTCTCAGCAGTGTTTTATTACATTACGGCAAATGGCACCAAGTCTAATCTCACTACCTTCCTGGGAGAGAAAGCACTGTGTGTCTCCGAGTGTTATCATTTTCTCGAACAGCGTGAGCTATGAACTAGGACGAGTTGTGTGTGTGAACTACGGCTGCTCGACGCTCAGGGACACGGTTATTAATCTGTAATGGTGGTGACGTGTCAGTCGGCCTGTTGTCAGAGGCCAAAGGATGAACATTCCTGTTGGTAAACATGCTGACAGTTGCGTGACTTTGAAAGAGGATACAACAGAGATGGTTTAACGCCACTTCCAGCTAAAGGTTGTAGAGCTGTTTAACTAACACACTTGTAATCCTGGATTTAGTAATGGGATTAAGGCTGACATTAAAAGCTCAGCTCTCCCCCCCAACAACAGGCACATTTGCCCCTGATTTAATACAGATCCACATACATCTCACTCTTTTCTAAGAGGGTTTTGAACTTCCTCGGTGGGCTGGCCAAGAGCTGAACTCAGTCTTTGTATGATGAGCCTGACGAGCTTTAAATTTAAGTCCGAAGTGAGATCTGAGGGTCAGCAGTGAAGCAATGAATTGCCTGATTGACTCTAAGCCCGAGGGGTTTCTGTGGAGGGGTAGCACAGTCGCTGCTTCTATATCAGAGAGAATTTGTGCTGAGATAAGGGCTCCTGGTGAGGGAAGACCACGGTGCTTTAGAGGGTGATCGATTGAGGTGCTCGACGGAATAAACTGATGTTGTCTTGGTGGGGGGGTGGGGGGGGGGGGGGGCTCTGGTATAGAGAGATACTCTATTTCTACTAGAGTGTCAGTATTTTTCAGACATAACCGTGATCATTTTGCCAGCACTTATAGTAATTTTTATACATCTTCTAACCTGACAGACTCCATCGAAGTGGAAGAAGAGATGCACTTTACAAAGAAAACCTGCTGCTGAGAGGCTGCACCATCCGCAACACAGAAGAGGCCGTGGGAATAGTCATTTACGCAGGTTAGCCCCCCGCCTCAAAATATCTGCTTTCACGCTCTATAATCGACCTCCTTGACCAGCTTGCTGCTAACACACTGTGTGTCTTTCACAGGTCACGAGACCAAAGCCATGCTAAACAACAACGGCCCGCGCTACAAGCGCAGTAAACTGGAGAGACAGATGAATGTAGATGTGTTCTGGTGTGTCATCATCCTGCTGGTCATGTGCCTGTTCACTGCTGTCGGTGCGTAGCAGTTGAGAGGGAACGCTTGTTTTGGAAAACCTTGTGGTTTCTATTCAGAAAATTCAATTTAAAACCTTCATTGTGAAAAACTATCTCCCACTTTTACTGTGCTTTTTATTTATATCTTGTCATTCCAGTGTTTATATGAGTTGACCTTGTGGTGTTGCTGTTCCAGGTCATGGGCTGTGGATGTTTCAGTACGGAGATAAGAGACCTGTGTTTGACGTTCTTAGTCCAGAGGGGACAGACTTATCACCCATCATGTCCGCTATATATCTCTTCCTCACTATGATCATCGTCTTTCAGGTACGAAACGAGAGAGAAGCTTCAAGAAGCAAATAAAGATACAAACAAGTATGAAACGTTTTATCCCGCTGCACACGAGCATTGCAGTCATTATTTCACCCTCCTCCGGGTATGTGACCTCTAGATGTTAATCTTCACATTTTAATCTGGAAAAGCAGTGAGAAGGTGCTTCTCTTTATACTGCAAAAATAATCTTTATAATACAGGATCAAAATAGGAAAACAGTGCCACCTGACAGCTATTGATTTGTTAGTTTTTTGTTTGACTTCTTTTTTGTGCTTGCATGCCAAAATGTCAGTGAAAATGTCACCCCGTCCTGTGTCAGATGTTCCCCTGATATCAGCTAACTTGTGAAATAAATGAGGAAGTCAGTGGAGATAGCAGTTTGGTTACACTGTACAAACAGTAAGTGTTTGAGAGCTGGCAGTATTGCCAGACGTTGCCTGATACACTTTCAAATAAACACATGACTCCGCTGGCGTTCAGGCACGGGGGGAGAGTGAGCGGCTGAACTGCCCAACTCAAAAAGCTATGACTCATTTCTTCAGAACTACTTTCCAGAAAATGTTGCCTCGAAATGTGTCACTCGGGATAAGGCGAACATTCTTTTAAACAATCACACATATACACTTATAGATCATTTCTTAAAT
The DNA here is from genome assembly GCA_946959425.1 of Argyrosomus regius. Taxonomy (NCBI): domain Eukaryota; kingdom Metazoa; phylum Chordata; class Actinopteri; family Sciaenidae; genus Argyrosomus; species Argyrosomus regius. Next base: position 7,894,047 of record OX336888.1, read on the forward strand.
TATTAAGATGTTGACCTTTTAGAAAAGGCAACAGAAAAGCTGTGTTTATATCAAAGTTTGATTCCAGACACTTACAGTCCTGTCCAAACTCTGCCACCTCTTTACTGACACCACCATTTATTTATCTATTCCCTAACTATCTATTTAAATTGTTTAACCCTACTTGTAGATATCTATTTATTTTAACCATTACTCCAGCTGACTCCATCTATTTTAACAGTTTAAAAAATACTTTTAGCCAGCTTTTTATGTATTTTAACTAGCTCTCTGTTTTAGCCATTTATACATTACTTTTAGCTTTGATCATAACCTTTACTTTTAGGTATTAAACTATAAATAATATTTTTAGCTATTGTCTATTAAACCATAACCTTTACTTTTAGCTGACTATCTATGTATACTTTTACTTTTAGCTAAATATTATAATGACTGTTTATTCATTACTTTTAGCTCATTGTTTCAACTACTGCTGGCTCTTTTCTACTTTTCAGACTCTCATCTTGTACTCTGCAGTTGTTACAGCTGTCTGAATATGCAGATATATTTTGTCATATCTTAATTTCTATGTTTTAACATTAGTTGAGCTGCTCCACTCCACAAACTCTCAAGCAACTGCAGAAGTACCGCCTCGGGGCGCAAGTACTCCTGGGTGGAAATCATTGTTTTAAGATGTATATAATGTAAATGCCTCACAGAGTAGGCTGGAAAAATTGTTAACAAGCTCTGCCTCTGACAAAAACTCTGTCCTCTCCTCTCCTAGGTGCTGATACCCATCTCTCTTTTTGTGTCAATTGAAATTGTCAAGATCTGCCAAGTGTACTTCATCCATCAGGACATGGAGCTGTATGACGAGGAGACAGACTCTCACCTGCAGTGCAGAGCTCTTAATATCACTGAGGATCTTGGCCAGATGCAATACATCTTTTCTGACAAGACAGGCACTCTGACGGAGAACAAGATGGTGTTTCGCCGCTGCACCGTGGCAGGGGTGGAGTACTCCCATGATGCCAATGGTGAGACAAGCCAGCAAACACACACTCCCTTACAAAAACAGTTAACAGTCATTGCCTTTTAAAGTCACTCTTAATGTTGTGTGTGTGTGTGTTATACACAGCTAGAAGACTTGCTATGTACCAGGAGATGGATTCAGAGGAAGAAGAGTGCACATCTCACGGTGGCACCCTGCCCAGGCGTGACAGTGTGACCAGCCACCAAAGTGCCCGGGTGGTGCTGCGCTCGCAGAGCACAAAGTCCCACCGCAGGACTGGCAGCAGGGCGGAGGCCAAGCGAGCCAGTATCCTGTCTAAACACACGGCCTTCAGCAGCCCCATGGTCAGTGCGCCTCACCTTCACGCCGTCCTCATACTCTGTGCTGTGTGCTGTCCGCTGATAAACCCTCCTCTGTCCTGCAGGAGAAAGATATCACCCCTGACCCTCAGCTCTTGGACAAAGTCAATGAATGCAGCAGTCAGATGGACTTCATGCGTTTCCACAGCCAGCCCATGTCCCAGCTGCCCTCTGACCTCTCTGACATTATTGATTTCTTTATCGCGCTCACCATCTGCAACACGGTTGTGGTGTCCTCCCCCAACCAGCCCAGGCACAAGGTAAAACTCACCTCATCGGGTCAATAAGAGATTATCTTTTCACGTTTAGAAATCGATGTTTTGGAGGGAGCATATTTACAGTTCCTGCTCCTGGTTTGACTTTCTTACTGTCTGTGTGTGTGTGTGTGTGTGTGTGTGTGTTTGTGTGTTTGTGTGTTTGTGTGTTTGTGTGTTTGTGTGGCAGGCAAAGCAGATGGTCATGTCCAACTGGCAGGCAAAGCAGCCCTTGTGTTTAATTACTACAATAGAAGTGTCTCTATGACTGGTGAAGAAGCTACACTTATAATATAGGGCTGACAAGGTTTCAGTGAATGGGCACTCTCGCAGGTTGAAACAGAATGCATCTTACAGGACTGACTCTTTATTATTACACCCCTTTATCAGAGAGTGTCTTCACACACTTGAGTTTTGCACCGCAAATCAAGCGATGATAAATGAGTGGGCCTACGCTGGAAAATAATCATGGAGAATTAGCACAATGTGTTTAGCAGCTTTTTCCTCACCATCCCTTTGTCTCATGAAAATAATAATGACACCCAGAGAGGGGAGTCGGGAACAGTGACATCATGGTGCTGCAAGAAGTTTGCCAGTCCTCTTTGCGGACAGTTTTGCAGGAAGCCAGTGGAGCTCAATGAGCAGCAGGGTAACGTGCTGTTTTGGGTTGATTGAAGACCAGTCATGCTGCCGTGTTCTGGATCACCTGAAAGGGAGCACTCTGTTTTAAGTGGTCATAAGCCAAAAGGTTTGGTAACCGCTCTCATAACACGTCCAAAGAGGAGAGGTATTATAAGGAGCATCAATAGAGGATCCAGCGGCGACTAATTCTACTGATATCCATCCAAACCACCAACATGAGGGCCATGTGTTGCACGTATGTTGTTGTTTTTCTTTTTTTGAACCACACAGGAGTCGTTTTCATCATTTGTTGAATGTTCTTTTGGCTACTTTTCCTAAAACAACACAAAAGCACAAAAACCTTCCAGAATACTCACAAAGTCTCTTTTTTTTTTGCACGTAAGCATTCACCATTCCGCTGCCTGTATCTTTTGATGTGCTCACTCACAGTCCACAGTTGTGTATCCGTGTTTTGTTTTGTTTTTGTGCGAGCCTGGGTGTGGTTGTCCTGTTCAGAGGTGATATCCTTTCCTTGCCACACGCTGCTTTCACCAGTACGCCGTCCTGCCAGTAAGAGGCACAAACCTGCACGGATTAAGTGTGACACATTATTCATGTACGCTGTGTTTCTGTTTGGAGGTTATCTGATAAGATGGAAGGAAATGTAAATCTGCACAGAAGCTTTGATGCAGTCTCCTTTTTTTTTTTTTATTGTTTGTGCTTTTTGTTTTTGTCCTTTGGGCCGATGTAATTGTTCACATTTTATTATGATGCCCTTGTGGCTAACCCAGCACCTGAATGATTTATATCTATGTATGTGAGAAGTCCTGCTGCCAGGAGTCCTCAACGTGAGTCACTCTCTGTGCCATTGTACTGCACCACCTTGGGATAAAGGACTGGCCATAGGATAATAGCCAGGAGGTGCATTTTCATCAGAGCTCCTGTACTATTAGACCCCATCGTGAGGTAACCTTATGGATTTGGATATGGAGTGTTTCCCAAAAGAAGGCGTCATTTCATTGACACTTTTCTTGTTTTTGTTCATTCAGTACTTTTCATCGTGTCCGTTAACACTTTCTGTGTGACGTGAAGTGATGTTAATGTAAAATGTATGCTAACTTTAGCAATCTACTGTCCAATCTCTTCTTGTCATGTACGGCTGCCACCATGCAGACCGCAGTCATCATATTGATGATTTTAAGTACTTTGGAAAGGTGGAAGCTACTGGATTTTAAATGTATATTTATTTTTGTGGCACATCAAAGTAAAGTTTATCGTGTTTTCAGTTTCCATATCTTCTCTCTTTTCCGTGGCGCCAAAATTCTAATAACGGGAGCACGTGAAAGCCGTTCATACCATTGCATTTGGCTGTTCACATGAAAAGTGACAGTGTTGCAAAGAATAAAAAGAAAAGAGCTTAGAGAGAGAGAGAGAGAGAGAGAGAGAGAGAAGTTGTAGCTACCTACTTTCTCACTCCCACACAGCTGGCCAATCATGGTGTGAAGTGAGCGTGAATGTCGGATTATCTCTTCCCAAAAAATCCCAGAAATGTTGTGTTCTGGTGTTGTTACCACCCATTTAAGATAAGATAGACTCTATTGATCCCACACTGGGGAAATTCACCACGTTACAGCAGCTCACAATATACAAGGTGGATAAGAAATATACTCTAAACAGGGGCTCAACTGGTAGAGTGTTTGGCCCACGTATGAAAGCCTGAGTCCTTCCTGTAGTGGCCTGGTTTCAACTCCAGCCTGTGGACCTTTGCTGTGTGTCGTTCCCTCTCTCTCTCTCTCTCTCTCTCTCTCTCTCTCTCTCTCTCTCTCTCTCTCTCTCCCCCTAATTTCCTGTCTGTCTTCAGCTGTCCTCTCTCACAAGTTGAAAGCTGTCCAGAGTTAACAGGGAGTTCATACAGCCAAGTCTCTGTGTTTCTACACTCTCCACACTCCCTCTGTAGCCCTGTTAGCGCCGTTAGCTCCTCCATCTTATTGCAGAGAGATCTCACGTTCTCTATGATAACAGACGGTATTCATGGTTTGTACCATCTTAGATCCAGCTTTGCATCCCCGTCTCCTTCTCCTCACTTCAGCATGGATCTCCGGTCTTTCCAAACAGAGTGTTCTAGCACTGCTTAGTGCTAACAGCTGTTCTCTAGTGTCAACAAGGGAGCCGTGGCTTCTTTTGAATGGGTCACCCGATGTATCATGAAGTAGTTCAACAGAAAAGGGCAAAAAACTCATCTCCATAGTTCCACGTCCATGTTTGCAGACACATTGATGGAGATTGTTGTAGAAAAAACATGAAAAAAGTGCTAAAAATACTAAATACACAGAGCTCAGAGCTACTCTAATTGGCTGTGGTTGACTCAGGTTTCCTTGTCCTTCAGGTCCGGATGAGGTTTGAGCTGAAGTCCCCAGTTAAGACCATCGAGGACTTCATTAAACGTTTCACCCCCAGCCGACTGACCTCGGGCTCCAACAACAGCAGCTCCTCCAGCCTCATCACCAACCGCTCCTCCAACAAGGGGTGCTCCAGCATGTTGTCCTCCCCCTCTGCGGAGAGCACGCTTACCAAACTGGACGAGGAGCAGCAACACAGAGGCCTGGCGCACACCTTCGGCCCCGTCCCTCCGTACGGCTACGACGGGAAGGCGTGGAACCTGGAGGAGGGCGAGCTGCGCTACGAGGCCGAGTCCCCCGACGAGGCTGCGCTGGTCTACGCCGCCAAGGCCTACAAGTGCTCCCTCGTCGGACGCCTCCCCGACCAGGTGACCGTGGAGCTGCCACACTTGGGGAAGTTGAGCTTTGAGCTGCTGCACACACTGGGCTTCGACTCCACCAGGAAACGCATGTCTGTGGTGGTGAGACACCCTTTGACGGATCAGATCACCGTGTACACTAAAGGAGCAGACTCTGTCATCATGGACCTCATCAAACCCCCCGACACAGGTAAGAAACTCTCATTCCTACTGTCGCTTTAAACATTCTCGGATTTATTGTAACACGACGGTGTGGTGGTGGTACGATCCTGATAAACGACAACACTGCTGTCAACACAGTCTTGAGATGTAGTTTTGCCGATGTTGGATCATGTCTGAAGATTTCACCACCTGAATTGATGAATTGTGGCTTTGAACCGGCTACAATTCACTTGATGTAATCTTCACATGGGGACATGAGCTCACCGGTCGTGTCAGCCAATCGAGGAACTTTTCACTCTGCTCAATCCCGAATGATGAATCGTGTTCAGCTGTAGCTGCTTCAGGTTTTTGGGAAAGATTGTGATTACACTGGGCAACATGCCTGCACAGGGAGGAGCTCTGTTTTTATAGAGCACCCAACGTTTCACCCCCTAAACCTTCATACTTTCCACTGATGTAAACCTATAAGGTAACATGTTACATAAGCACTAGTATTTTTAGAGCGAGTCACTGCTGTAAAACTTGATTGGTGCCCTTGTGTATTGTTCCCTCCGATCTTAAAACCTTGTTCCATACTCTTCAAGTTCTTTAATGTTCTAATGGCAAAGGTGTACCAGGTTGTTAGTATTCAAGGCACACAGAGTGCTACACAGGCACTTTTCACTAATGCTTTGTACACAGTCACCAGACATCTGTCCAGGGGTGCTTAGCAAGCCCACAGAGACTGAAGGCTTGACACAACACGCAGTTTGTCGTGCTGCAAATAATGATTATTTTTGATATAAGAGAGAAATGTAGGATCAATCAATTATTAAACTCAGTCCTGTTGCCTCTTCTCAAAGAACGATGACCTGGACGACTGAGAACCTTCACAGATTATTAAAGTTGTTAGTGATACATGTTCTGTCAGTCTGCTAATAGTTTTAGCTCCACTTTGAACTCCATTCTTCAGGTTCTTTTCTTGAGATGTCGTTGAGTTAAAACGGATGCTCTTGCCAAGCGTTGAAGAGCCACTTCACTGCTTTTACGCATGAAGTTTAATTTACACGTCACTGTGAGTACTACTCGGCGTGTAAAAGCACTTCATAATATAATGCAATGTAAATATAGCACGTCTTCTGTGAGGGAGCGTTGGGCTTGTGACAATAAATGTGTATTTTAGTGATTATTTTAGTATGAATTAAATGAGCTAAACCACTTTTAAATTCATCTGCCAATCCTGAATTGTTAGGTAGGTCATCTCCATGTCTGTTCATGCGACATATAGGCTTTATTTTTAAAATGTAACCACGGTAATACATCAACATCTCACAATACACAGTACAAAACGCGTCCTTTTTGTCCCATTTCTGTCTAAATATATTCCCATCTGTGTCTCCTTCCTGATCTACTGGATGAGGTCCAGCTTATGTTTTATAATGCTCGTATATAAGCAGTCATATAATGCTTGTAATCTGTTATTACTTCATGAGCTTGTAGAGACAAATAAACCCATAAGGCACAATAAAGTGCTGCCTGACCTTCTGTAAGTCACAGGTAGATTAGGTTGCCAAAATGATCCAATCAGTGAGTTACATGTCGACCTGTTTGACTTCATGTTTACTGCTCCTGTGTGAACATGAACCAGACCAGCAGTAAGAAGACCAAGCGGCAATCTCCGTGGCTGTGAAGTGAAGCCAAGGCAGAAGCACCAAAAACTGCAGTTCCTTCAAACGTCCACTTGAGGCTGGCTACAGAACGAGTCAGTCTCCATAAGTCCCCATGTTAAAATGTCCAACTTCACAGCAGAAATAAACATGTTTACAGCCTGGTACAAAAAACAGTTTTGGTCTCTATAGCTAATTTCCCCGTTCATGACAACTGTACTGAGGGTGAAATTTTAATAGAACTCACTTGTTCGAATTATATTAAGGCTTAAAGTTATGCATAATTAACAGTGTGGACGCTTTGATTGACATGTGGGTGCCTTTACACGTGGCTTGTTTGAGCACCCAGGCATCATTCAGCCCGCCTCTGGTGTTAGTTCCAGGACTTTGCCGATTTTTAGATTAGCCGGGAGGTAGAAGAGACTACCATGAATTTTCATTGTGGAAGTGTAGGATCATAAGTTTTGAAAGTTTGGCCCATACTAGAGACTGGAGGTCTCTTTTCTGCATCAATTTTGACCAATCTGTCCCTCAATTAAATAGAAGTGCCGTACTAAATCACTAGAGTACTCCTTTAAGATACCTGAAACCAAAATATTGGGTGTACAAGTCCCATAACGTGCTCGTGCATGTGCCCCATGTTTATATTTTGAAGGGCTGAATCGACCTGTGCAGCCACTCGTCTTGACTTCCTTTCAGTAAAAGCATGCTGTCATGTCGTGTGGGTGATTCATTTGTTTCACGTGCCTGGTTAGCGGCTCCCTCCTGTTCATTAGAAGTAGGCTCTTCATCTCTACGAGGCAGCATGTAGAAGCGGTTTCTTAAACAAAGACTTGTTAACTGCGACACATGGGTGGAGGAAAGCACTCCCATCTTGTTTTGGCATATTTTCCAGGAATTCTGAATTACGATATGATTTATCGTATTGATTTTCCATTAAGAGGAACACGCTGGTCTCTCTGTATTTAAGGTCTGAGCTGTGCTGATTGTTCATCATTTTTAATGCCCTCTATAGAGTAATGTCTGAGCTGGCACAGTATGCCATTTTCATAAGTTTTTCACTTACTTAAAATTCACAGAGCTGCTGCTGCTGCTCACTGGAGAGGAGAGGCTCCATCAGGACAGTTGTCACACCACCACCACCACCACCACCCCTCCTCCACGTCCTAGTGTGTCTCAGTTCAGAAAGTTTAATGGCCAACAGGGTGTGTCTTCACGCAGACAACTCACTGCTTTGTTTTACCATTGGGTAAAAGCAGCCAATTAGAGTGCAGCATGAGTTGGGCCTCCTCATAACACAGACCTCCATAATGGCTCCATTCAGGCGACGAGGGAGTTGTTCAGTGTCACTCTAATAACAGCGCACATGGAGGTAGACTGTAGACCCTTGGGGCTTAGAAGTTGGAGTGTGTGTCATGGCGTAACTCCTGCTCTCTCACGCCTGCTGCAGGGCGCTGTTTAATTCCACCTTAAAACAGAATTTTCATTTTAATGTAATGTTTTGATCTGATTTACTATTTTTGCTGGTCAGAACTTAACAAAATTATCATTATAACTATTATTAAAGCAGCTATAATTCATATTTTTAGATTGACAGTGGATCATATGATTCATTTTTACCCAACTCTGTAGTTCAGTTCAGTTGTTGGAGCGAAACAGCTGGTCCATTCTCCACACAACTTCAAACCCCACCAGGAGCCTTTCAGAAGCGTTTTGCCCGCCAGACTTTGCTCAGATTTGATCATTTTTCCTGGTTTATGTGCTTCTTAATATGTAAATATGCTACATAGTTAAATAGTTTTTATGATCAGAAATGTGCACAGAGTGTTTCTCAGACTTTTTATACTGCGTACCACCTCAGAAAATATTAGACTCTCCAAGTACCCCCATCACGACGTACATTAAAATACAGCAGAGCAGAACAGACTGACCCTTTTCAGCTGTGGAGAGTTTGCGCAGCAGTCTTGGTTTATTTAAGATTATTTAATGTTGTTGAATCCTGACTGTGACCGGGTCAAGAACCAATGCTAATTTTGGTGGGAAAGCAGCACGCCTGACTCTCCTCTTTCTTTCTGATATTTCCTGTTTTGAGCCACGATTGCAGTATTTTTGAACTATTCATTTTACCTCTACTTACTATCTCGCCGTCACAATTTAGCTAATCCTGGAAGTATGCGTGCGGTGCAAGAATGTGACTATCAGCAGGCTAATTATTTAATTTAAATTACATTCCAGCTATCTCATCGTTTATTTTCATTCAAAATGTTGCAGCATTTTGATTGTATAATATATTTTTTAAATTATTTATTTAATTAAAGAAAGATTCCACTACAGGGAGGTTGCGTACCGCGGCGCACACAGGACACGTGGAATTTGGCCTTTAAGACATGTTTCATGTTTTAGCATCTTTCAGCTCATTGTTTTGGTTTTCTGTTTTGGTTCGCTCTCATGGCTCTCTCTCTGTAAAAAGCCCTAAAAAAAAAAATCACTACTGCCCAGAACCAAAGGGCAAAGTTAGAAACTAGCTGGCGAACATAGAGGAGCATTTAGAGCCAGATATTTCCCATAGGAGTGGGTGTGGAACAAAACAGAGCTAAAAGAAGAGTGAATATCGGACATTCATCATGCACTCCAGTCAATAATGTTGCTCAGTATGCTGGATGTATAAATGGGCAACTGTTTGCTAACACAGTATCCATGGCCACTTAAAAGGTGATTATATGTCAGTGTTGGATTTACAGCCTGTTTCCACTTGTTTCCTCTAGAGGCCAACAAAAAAGCAGTCACAGGTTTAAAGGTGCCCCGTGGAGTTTTCTTGATAACAAACTCTGTTTACGTTCACTGTTACTCACTAAGACGCATTGTGTGAGTCCTTGAGGTCTAACAAATGTGCCGAATGCATTTCCTCTCTCGTAAAAACATTTGCAAAGCTGAAATGTTGACCACATCACAGCGTGGACGCAAGCCGCACATAAAAACATTGCTCTTTAATGTAATAGTGGTAAAAAAAACAAAACTCCTCAGGGAACCTTTAACATACGGGGACACGAATCATATTTTAGGTGGATTTTCCCATTTTCACTCGTAGGAAAAATAAACATTGTTCGAAGTTCCACCTGCGTCTGCAAGGCCGGCTGGTCCTAGCAGCTATTTGTCAAAATGGAAAACTCCTGCTGTCCTTGGAAATACTGTTTGTTCACCCACAACAAGAAGAAACAGACTTACTTAGAAAATGTTCAGATTCTTCAGATTATTGACAGTTCTGTGTTAATTTGTTCTTTTCAGGAGGAAAAAAATAAATACATTTTCGTGGCGGTGCATGTGTAGCGGGGCCTGCCAAGCTGTTGTGTTATTAGTGAGATTACAAGGCTGGGTAGTGTTGGCTGGTGCATCTGTGTCAGGAGACTGATGAAGCCAATCTGTTTGTGCACTGTCCCCCTGCCAAAAAGATGCCCAAGATGCTGCGCCAGAGAAACACTTTAGCAAGACTCTATTCCAAAAACATGATACTTCAAAAGAACATGTGATATTCAGTTATATTAAGATCATTTCCATTTGGATTAATTGTGTTTCGTAATATAAGAAAATCTTTTTATCACATTTTGCTCTGTGTTGTCTAGACACAGCTTGATGAGTAATACGAAGACTTGGTGGGGTATACTGAGGCGCATGGTTAATTTAGGTGTGAAGACAGATGGCTTTCATGTGCCTCTTGGAAGAAGCCTTTGGCAATCTGGAACCAAAATGCTGAACCGCTTATGCAAATTCCCTGAAAAACAAGGATATTTAATCTTCATTCTTCTGTGCTTTATTTATTTTTAAGGAAACTCCAAAGGGAAACGCCAGAAAAAGATTGTCAACCGGACCCAAAACTACCTGAACCTGTACGCTGCAGATGGCCTTCGCACGCTGTGCATTGCGAAAAAGGTAACAGGGGTCCATAAACCTCTTTGGAAGTGCCGAGCCGCCCTGTGTCTCATCAAACTGCTTTAGAAGTTGGAGATGATGTGTCTCAGTGGCTTTTTGGCAGGTTGTGTTTG